>CAUYLG010007553.1:0-119966 GCA_963573385.1 Cacajao melanocephalus
TGAGGGGAATAATTAGTGGGTAGAGTAATCTCTATACCTAGACAACACTGGATTCCAATCCAGTATCCCTCAATTTCATACCCCTAACTCCTGGTCCCATAAAGTTATGAAGATGACATAGAGTGTTTTGCACGTCAAGCATCTTAGTGCAATGCCTACTGTATATACTGTAGATATTCTTTTTCTGATTATGACAACGCATTAAGCTGATCTTTTTTGTCTTGCTTTACTTATATTTAGGACAGCTTGATGCCAAAATCTATGTTCTCACATTTCAGTGTCAGAAGACAAACCTGCACAAACATGTGGAAAAAAGCTCTGTAGCTTAAAATAAAGGGAGCAGGAAGATGTTCCTTCTCCTATCCCAGGATTTTGGTGACATTTGATTCTGGTGGAACACTGTAGTACTTTTAGAGGGCATTCAAAATATTTGCTGATCTCGAATTTTTTGAGTCAGATACTGATAATATACTTCAGTGTCCCCATTGACAGATGAAAAGGTGAGGTGGTAGGACCTTTCACTTCAGTGTGTCTTAGCATAGCAGCTGGCTGATACAAAAAGGCAGTCATCTCTGGCATATTGAATCTCCATAAGTACATTTGCCTATAATTAAATGTCAACCAACAAAACATAGCTATGGATTTATAAATTAACCAAAATTAAAAAACAATGGAGCATCCTTAAATGGCAGAATGATGAAACTGAGGATGAGTCTACACTTTTCAACCTATGGTTTGTTTTGTGATGATGCTGACATATATTCCTCAAATGAAAGATATTAAAAATAATGATAAAAGTTTGACAACAATTTATTTCACCCTTAAGATTTCTAAGAACCTACAGGTTATAGAGTAAGTCAGATAAAGTCCAAGTGGCAAGAAATGAAATCTTATCTTTTTGACATCTCTATCTGGCAACTATCCTTATTTTTGCCAGTTGTCATGTCATGTAGGACTTCCAAGTTACATATTCAACCAGGCACATTTTTATGGCATTGGATTAATTCTGCAGTTTTGCTTTTACATTTCTCCCCAAGCAAAGACAGTATAAATGCTATTGAGTTATCTCAATTTTCTGAAGAACAGCCATTTGCTTTAAGGAACATCTATGTCAAATGTTGATGGAGTAAGTACTTTAATCTACCAGTCTTTCTATTGGCTTAATCTGTGGCAAGTTTATTTTCTACTTCTGACTTAATAGATTTTTGACAGACATTTCTTGGGTTTACACTTTTATTAAAGAAATAATTTAGAGTGAGACTGGGTGAGAACAATCCTTGATTTTGTGACAGTGATGTCTTTAATACTACAGATAGCTATATTGTTGCATTGGTATCAGCAAATAAAGGTATGCTTTGTGAGTTAAAGAATAATGTTGTATTAAGAAAAATCCAATAAAAAAGTGACTGTAAATTAAACAATATTTTATTCAGTTGTCATTTTTGCTTAAAGTTAGAGATTTTATTCCATTCACATTTTCACAACCTCCTATCCCCATTATTTCTGAGAACAAATCTAGTAACAATAGAAATAGAGTAAGTTTTAAAAATGTCTATTAATTAAATAATACTAAAATCAATCAATTAGAAATATATTATCCTAGCTCTTCAGATTAACAAAATAAATATTTGAAATGGATCAATGAAATAACTCATTTCACTAATTTCTTCAAATCCTTTTTCCTGATTCAGCTGCTATTACTAGGTCACAGAGCTGCCTCTAAAAGGTCTGATTTTCATGGAATTTTTGATTTCCTCCAGTTAATATACTTTGGTTTATTTAGCATTGGCTAACAATTTTTAACAAGCAAGTCTACATCTGTATGTACTGTCTTTATCTTATACTGATAATTTGCAGCTGTGGAGAGAGTGATTCTAATTGGATATATTTAATCTTATTTTCCTAAGTATAGCAAAAGGCATTGCTCTATTGATTTTCTGGAAAAAAAACATGATAATATATCAATTAAGATATGTTTTAAAAGAGTACATTTAATTCATCTGAATGAGATTACTGGCAAAGTTACGTAAAAGAAGTGCAACTTGATTTGAACCTGCAGATATTCATATAATTGTTCTTCGGATTTTTCTGCATAGCGTAATTTTTATCACCTCAAACAGTGCATTTTTATTCTGTTCCAGAGCAATAACTAACGTTATTACCATCATGCTAAAGCAAGTTTGGTAGGGATACAGGCATAGATTTGTTAGGTAGGGGAAGTAAAGGGATGTCTTAATGTAACACTAACATATCACTAAATATAAGCATCAGAAATCTCAAAAGCCTCCTGTTGGTGTTTGGTGGGTGCCTAACAATGTTGACAACAACTGACCACTAATCAAAAGTTATAGAAGGTATAACTTTCATCTACCTACCTCTCCTACTAACTTGGAGGGTGTTTGTATGACAGTGGTTGACTGCCTCTCAGGCAACCAGGATAACTGTAACTACTACTTAAAAGTTCCTTTTCAACCAGAGGTGAAATTAAAGAGTAGGTACTTATTAGTCACACAAATAATTCAGTTCTAGATTATTTCTAGATACCAAAACTCCAAGGAAAGTAGGGTTGCATACTGTAGATCTAGAGAGTCATTTTCAAAGTCCCACTTGAGATGAAGGCTCTTTTTATTTGGACACATTTGGTATCTTCCCAATGTTCCACTTTTTTATGTCCTGAAAAAAATGGCTTTTGGTCAAGAGAAAAACTACATAATCTTTGTTTAAGAAATGTCTCTCCAGGGGCTACAGATTGTGCCAAACATTTTTTAAATTAAAAATTATATGATTTAATCAATCTGCCCTTTCACTGAACTCATTTCTTGTTTCTGGGCAGAGCTTACCGACAGTGAATGCATTTGGCTGCTGTCTCCTGAAGCTACTTTTCCTCAGCAGCCTCAGCAGAATATGCTGTTACCACAGATACCAATGCAGTCTTTATATTGCTTGACACGAAGTTCTATGTGACACCATCAGAAGGAGGTAGGGAAAGAAGATGAGGGAAACAGAGAATCTCCACCTACTTAATGACTCAAAAGATCCCTTTTCCTAGCATTTAGAAAGTTTGCTGGGAATTCAGAATGACTCTCTGTAAGGAACTCCAATTTGTTTTTGAGCTTTAGTGACTGCCTAGTCTACCAGAAACAACATTTACTCTGATCAGTGAAAAATTTGCTACTGTTGGAGGAGAAAAATGAGGCTTGGGAAAGAAAACCAAGAAAGAGAAGTCATGATTGAGACTGGTATTACTCCCAGCGATGGAGAAGATTGTTCTCATTTGCTTATGGACCCATGAAGTAAAGGCATTACTCCTGGGGGTTCTTCACTGCTAATAACATGCATTTCTTTGGGAGGGAAAAAATACAAAGCCTAAGGCAAAAAAAAAAAATTCTACTTACATATTTGCTTCTGTACAAAAGGAGAATTTAGTTATACCATTGACAATCACTCAGGTTTTAGAATCATATTTCAATTTCAATTTTACTCTAAACTGGAACAGATTCTTGACTTTGAGGTTAACGGAAATAAGAAATATTTGTATTTCCCTGTCTCTTATATGTACTGTTTACCTGGTTGATTTTCATATCTGCTTCTTCCATATCTTGACTTGCTTACAGCCTCATGATCTACTTACTCTACTTTCTGCCATCTATTTTTTTCCAACATTTAAATCCTCATCTCTCTCTCTCATCTATTTCAGACTTTCTTCTATTTCCATGTAAATAAGCTACATTCTTCCTAACCCTTTGACATAAGGGACCTCAACAGCACAATGCCTACTTTGAGTTAAATTACAAAAGCCAAAAATTATAGCTAGTTTTATTCCATTTTTACATACATAGAGTACTGAGAGCATATTTCTTTTCAGTGGAAAACAATTTCAATACGTTTATTTTTCAGTGACTGTAATTTAATGATTATATTTTTTGGAGGGGAATGGAGTTTTGCTCTTATTGCCCAGGCTGGAGTGTAGTGGTGTGATCTTGGCTCACTGCAATCTCTGCCTCCTGGGTTCAAGCGATTCTCATGCCTTATCCTCCCCACTAGCTGGGACTATAGACACACACCATGCCTAGCCAATTTTTTTTGACATTTTAAAAGTAGAGACCAGGTTTTGCCATGTTGGCAAGGCTGGTCCCAAAATCCTGGCCTCCTCCTGCCTCGGCTGCCCAAAGTGCTGGGATTATAAGTGTGAACAACAGCAACTGGCCATGATTATCTATTTTAGATATTTATAAAATAATAAAATACTTTTATTTAAATTTCTAGATGTATAGGTTAAGGTGATTTTTCTTAAGTTGTACTTTTAAATATCTTACTTATTTTGGTTTATTTTGATCTTCTGAAAAGTTTTTTATAATAGACTGACTTATATTACCAAGTAACATTCCAGTAGAAATTTGATACAGTTATTTTAAAGTACAAATGATGATTTGGCCATATGGTTGACAGAAAAACAATTTATGGTTTTCAAAAGATATTTTAGATATTAACCTTTCTAAATTTGCATAGAAAGAAACATTGAAATATATTATTGTAAGAACATGACAAATGCCAAAATTAAGAAATAAATATTCCTTCTGAGAAATTTAATAAAAATCTTTAAAAAAGTATTTTAGAAAAAGCAAAAATTACAATTTGTGGTTGTGGTGGGGTAAAGGAAGGATAACAAGAACATGAAAATGACCACACACACACACACACACACACACACACACACACACACTTTCTTCTCGTTTCTTCTTCTGACAAATTCCTAGGTATGTTTCAGACATGACAACCCTGGTAATCCTAAAGTGCTTAGTAGCTGAATTGATATTGTAGATGTGAGAAAATCACAGCCAAGTTCAGCATAAGAGGTAAGTTTGTGAGACTAATCAAGCAAATTTTTAAAGCCTTCCTCTTTGTCTGTGTCCATCTTGATATTGACCCTTGTTATCCATCTTTATTACTCCAACTGCCAAGTCATTATGCACTTAACCTAGAACACTCGGGGTCGGGGGAGGAAGAGTCACTGATGCTAAAGGAGACCTTTGAATGCCTAGTCTTTTGTTACTAAAGAATTTTCAGATTTTAAAATGCTAGGATTTTACTTTCTTGGTTATCCATTCCAGAAGAGAAGTGTTTGGTTTCAGTTGTTTTAATATGTCACTGCAGCCTTTTGGCTACAGTGTTTTTCTGCTCCATCACTCTAACATACCCTTGCAGATATTATCCTTTAATTTTACATCTCATGGATATTCAACGTGTTTAAGACTCCTAATACTTTTAAAAGAGTATCATTTTAGAATTAGGGCAAAACAGCCTTGGCATCCCTATAGAGGATTTGACCAAATCAGAGTGTAATGTCTGAATTTAAAATAACATGTTTTTGTATTTATCTTTTATACTGTCACCTTCATATTATTTTCTGTTACATATAGGAGGGAAATAGAAAATGATAAGTTACCCATGTGAGCTTGGCAAGTAACCTAAACTCTGAGTATCAGTTTCTTCTTCTTCAACAAAATAATAGTGCTTACTTCATGTGGTTGTTGTGAAAGCTAGATAAAGGAATACAGTAAAGCAGTAAACCACCATGGCATGTGTATACCTATGTAACAAACCTGTACATTCTGTACATGTACCCCAGAACTTAAAGTATAATAAAAGAAAAAAAAGAAAAAAGAGAAATACATTAAAGCATTTAACACAATGCCTTATGTAAAGATTTAATACATGGTACCACATATTCTGCCTATAGTGACTGTAGCATAATTTGATAGGCTGTAGGAGTAACAGAAGTTATGTAATAGGACTCTAAAATACAAATTCTCCTTCTGAAATCATGATTGTTTTCAGCAATTGCAAAAATTTTAAACAGCAATTCTTAAAATGTTCATATAATACTGCCTAGAATTTTGGGGTGAGGGATTTATATAGCTATAAAATGTTCTTCTAACAGTGAATTCTAAATTTTTAATACTAACAGACATCAAAATTTGAGATTTTGGGCCAGGCATGGTGGCTCATGCCTGTAATTGCAGCACTTTGGGAAGCTGAGGTGGGTGGATCACTTGAGTTCAGGAGTTTGAGACTAGCCTGGCCAACATGGCAAAATACCATCTCTACTAAAAATATAAAAATTAGCTGGGCATGGTTGTGGGTGCCTGTAATCCCAGCTACTCTGGAGGCTGAGGCACAATAATTACTTAAACTCAAGAGGCAAAGGCTGCAGTGAGCCAAGATTGTGCCACTGCACTCCAGCCTGGGCGACAGAGTGATATTCTGCTAAAAAAAAAAAAAAGTGCATAGCAGGAGAGGAATAAAATCTACTACCTACGATTACTCCATTTTAGAAAAAGACAGCATTTAACACTCTTGGCATTTTTCCATCACTTTGCCACTCTCAGATGCACAGGACAGGGACAATAGATACAGGAGCAAAGTTCTGAGAAATAAACACTCCTTGTTCAATTACTTTATTGCCTAAATTTTTGGATCCACATCTTGGAAGGCACCCAATTTTGTTCTCTACAGTGCTTGAAGTACTGGCTGGAATGGCTATGAGTAACTAAAAATCTATGATAGCCACAACAGAGAGCTGTAAGTTCAGTCAAAGCCTTTCCATAATTTCCCACCAAATCCCTACAGCATTCCTGTCATTTCTGATGGCTTAGTTAGAGATAAAATTTTTAAAAAATTCTACAGAGGCTTGGAGAAATACACTCAAATTGGACAGTGGCTAAGAATTCTTCACCACTTATTCTCCTTTGATTCCCCATTCAATTTATAGTTCACTTTCTATCTTTCCATTCCCATTACGTCTAGCCTAACTACTCACTCCATGACAACTGCAAAAATAATATTAACTTTTAAAAATGTCATTGTAGAGTCAAATAGAAACCCAATAACTAATAATACAATTATCACACCTATTTCTGTAAATTTATAGCCCAAGCTAATACTCCCATGACCATTTTTCTTTCTTTAGGTTGATTCTCACTGAATATTAACTTGACATATTCAACTAATGTATAATAAAATCTAAATCTGAACATTTAAAGTGGTCCTTATTCTCTCTACTCTGAGAGGTGATAGGTGGACATATCTATAGGTTCGGAAATCTCAAATTTTAGGCAAAATTGCTATAATATGGGTTAATCAGAACCTGCTTCTCATAATAGTAGGAAGAAGACATAGTACATTTAGTACATTACTTCTTATTTAACAAGAAGTATAAAAGTTTACAGTTTTCAGATAGATTCAACACTTATTTGAGCCTTTAATAATGTTAACCAGTTCACAAATCACAGGGTTGCATGGGGTCCTTAAAGCAAGTAGGGAGGCACGAAAATGATCATTATGACTTGTATGAATGGAATGATCAAATATAATACCATGGACTTTGAAAATAGATTTCATATAAAATGTATGTATGAATGGATAATATAATATGTGTTACTTCCATTTAGAGTAATAAATGAATAAGGCTTTTTCTTTTAAGGTAAAAAGATAGTGACCTTTTACAATTATATAAGTGAATATGATTCCTTCATTTGGTCTGTTAACTTACCACTAGGCTCTGCTAGGTATTCCTTCAACATCCTACCATCACATTCATTCTCTCCTTTTTCCTCATAAAGAAGCAGATTTTCCCTTCTTCTGTCTGAGATTTCCAACTTCCTCATCATTAATGGCTTCTTTTCTAAGTCTTTATACATGTTCAGGTGTCTTCCTTATAGATAAACTATCTGTAAGGAAGATAGTTTATCTTCCTTATAGACTATCTCCTACTAGATTCCACTGTCATTCATTCTTTTCACTCAGAAGGAGACTTTTTCTTGAGTTTTACAGGTTTCCTTACTTACCCTTTAATGTAGATTCCTATGGATTCCACCCCATCATTTAAGTAAACTGCTTTTGCTGAGATCACCAATGACCTCCTTGGAGCCTTCAGTTATACTTATCTTGCTTGACATTTTTGTGCATCATTTGACAGTTAACCATTTCCTCCTTAAAACATTTTTTTCCCCACTATTTCCAAGGTGTCACTTTCCCTTGTTTTTCCCTTTACATGTTTCTTAGTGGATATTTTCAAAAGTTAATATTATTTTTGCAGTTGTCACAGAGTGAGTAGTTAGGCTAGACATAAAGGGAATGGAAAGAAATTGAGAGTCCTGTCTACTCCAACTGATCAGTCAAAGCCAATTATATAACTCCATGTCTTTTGCTAGGATGGGAAGTCTTTAGCATTTCTGGATCAATGAGATGTAAGATGAGGCTTGTTGAAAGACTCAGGGAAGAAACGTTTTGCACATAAGAGACAGCTATTGGAAGTTTGATTCTCTCTCGCTGGATTTGAAAGAGGAAGCTCATATTACCAATTGCCATTGGTAGTAATGTTATAGTTATGAAAGGAACCAGTTTTAGGATAAAGCCAACATTGTGGTGGCAGAGTGGAATGGAAAAACAAATCTATAAGTATTTAATAAGAGAGAACAAATTACTAAATTTGAGGCATAGCATAGATCTCAACTACTTCTCATATTTACTGAATGAAATACTTCCTTGAAGTTCAACAATGTTTCCATTGAATTTTCTATAGCTTGCAGTAAAATCACTGTATTGATCCAATCTTTGATTATTTCTTTTCTGCCTATTCTTCCTATGTACTGTACATCTCTTAAGTGTTGGTGTTCCATGGGGTTCTGTGTCATCCTTCTGCCTTACTCATGGCTCAATATTACATGTTCTGATGATTCTTAAATTTGTTATCTCCAACTAAGATTTCTCTACTGAACTTAGAATAAATATATCCAAATATCCACTGAACATTTCCACTTGGATGCCTTAAAGCTACTTCAAATCAACATGTAAAAACTTAGACTCTTCTCTCTTTCTTGACTTCCACCTATTACTCTTTCTGTATTTCCCATCTTAGTGAATGGAATATCATCACTAACCTGACCAAATTAGAAGCATGGGTATCAACCTTGGAACTTTTATCTATCTCTATGCCCTATGTCCAATCACAAGATTGTTTTGGCTCTAACATTTATCATGATATTGGATCTACGCATTTGTTATGGTTTGGCTCTGTATCCCCACCCAAATGTGCCGAATTGTAATCCCCATGTGTTGAAGAAGGGACCTGGTGGGAGGTGTTTGAATCATGGCAGTGGACCTCCCTCTTGCTGTTCTTGTGATGGAGTTCTCATGAGAGCTGGTTGTTTAAAGGTAAATAGCACTGCCCCTTCTCACTCTCTGTCCTCCTGCCAGGTGAAGACATGCTTGCTTCCCCTTTGCTTTCCACCATAACTGTAACTTTCCTGAGGCCTTCCTAGCTATGCCTCCTGCCCGGCCTAAGGAACTGTGAGTCAATTAAACCTCTTTTCTTTATAAATTACCCAGTCTCAGGTAGTTCTTTATAGCAATGTGAGAATGGACTAATACAGGATTTCTTCCCACCACCCATTGTTTCCATTTACTTTTACCTGAATTACTATAGAAACTTCTTAACTACTTCCATTGCTTCAAGTCTATCCTCTCTAATCCATTCTCCGAAAAGCTGTCAGAGCGCTCTTTAAATAAAAATTTGATCATGTCCTTTCCCTGTTTAAAACACTTTATATTCCTGTTCTCATTTCCCACAGGATAAAGCCCAGCATGACCTGGCTTCTGCTTATCCCTCTAGCCTTATGTGACAACACTCCTCTGTTCTTTTAGCTTCCTCACTAAACAGGTGTCCTTTCCAGGTGCTGTCACAGCCCTGTATCCCATTTTCTTAGCATTAACCACATCACATTATATTTATCTGCAGTGCTGAATATTATCCAATAGTCAAATTAATAACATGCATAAAATAAATGCCTGTAAATCAGTGGCATTACCAATTATTTTGGATAAAATAAAATTTGATATTTAATATATTTTAAAAAGCACTGAAGTAGTTATCAAGGGAAAAAATTACTTAGGTAACAAAGAATGTAAGTATGTAATACATATGTAGGCTACAAAGCACAATTATAAAATGAACACTCATAAGCATAAAAAGTAGAGTGTAAAGAACCACAGTTCAACTTCAAAATTAGAATAGTTCCAATAATAATATCGACTTTCTCCCTGATTCCGTCCCTTACCTTACTGTTAGAGATAACCACAATTCTAAATACTATATTTACCACTTACTTATAAAAATAGATTTCTTATGTACTTATGCCTAAATAGTATATTTTGAGTTTTGCTTGTTTTGGGATTTGCATATATGATATCACAGATGTATGCTATCTCCTAAAACTGTTTTCCATTCAAATTATATTTCTAAAGTTAATACACATTATTATAATTATAGTTTACTAATTTTCATTGCCGTGAAATATTCCTTTGTGTGATTAACAGGATTTATTTACATACTCTCCTAGTGGTAAACATTTGGCTTTTATCAGTTTTCTGGTGTTGGAAACATTTCAAGTACCCTGAATGACACATATGATAATTTTGCTAGTTTCATGCCTTAAGAGGAGAATTGATGGAATGTAGGGTATGTGCATGTTCAGCTTTGCAGGAAAGTGTATTATCAAAGTGATGGTGTTTTATATTGCCATAAGAAGTCTAAAAGAGTTTTCATTGCTTTTATACCTACAAACAACTTGCTAATTTTTGTCAGTCTAGTAAATGTAAAATGGCATCTCTGGCATTTCCCTGATTGATAAAAAGGTTCAGTTTTGTTTTAGTATTTGCTTACCCACCTGATTCCCCTTGTATTTTACCAGTTTAAAAAACTGTGTTGTATGTCTTCATTACTGATTTGTAAGAGTTTTAAAAAATATATTTTAGAATACAAATTCTCTTTTCTCTCACCTGTGTGGCAAGTATCTCATCCAAGGTTGTGGCTTTCTTTTTACTCCTGTTGTGGTGATCTATTATATAATATTATAATTACCTACTTATCACTCAGCACTCCTTACTAGATAAAAATGCTCTTGAGGTAAGAAACTGTATCTTTTTCGTTTTTGTTTCCTAAGTATCTAGCAAGTGCTCCACACATAGCAATGTACATATAGCTGTTCACTAAATGTTTGCTGAATCAATTGTCATAACTTTAGAAATAGCGAATCAAATTTTCTTTTATGCAAATTGGTTACAACATACTGTTAAAGCCAAGAGAGTTGGAGTATATCACATATCATTCTATACTTGCACTTCAAAGGTGGGTGGAAGAGGTAAGAGTATCTGGCCTGGCGCAGTGGCTCACACCTGTAATCCCAGCGCTTTGGGAGGCCAAGGCAGGTGGATCACAAGGTCAGGAGTTCAAGACCACCCTGGCAAAGATGGTGAAACCCCGTCTCTACTAAAAATAAAAAAATTAGTCAGGTGTGGTGGCAGATGCCTGCAATCCCAGCTCCTTGGGAGGCTGAGGGAAGGAACTGCTTGAACCCTGGAGGCAGAGCTTACAGTGAACTGAGATTGCACCACTGCACTCCAGCTTGGGTGACAGAGTGAGACTCCATCTCAGAAAAAAATCTGAAGAGAGGTGGCAGGATGTTGCTTATGAACATTACCAACTTTGAACAGTTGGCAGCATTCATTTTCCATTCTTTTCAACATACTTACAGTTAGCCAAACTGATGTAGTTGGTTAATATTTACCTTAAAGTTATCACAAACTTAGAAATGATGGTAAGACATAAAATATTGATTACATATTACAGTAGATTGTGCAAGGTTCATGCTTTGTCTCATTAATTAAAAATTGGTTACCTTTTTAGTAATGGTGTCCGGAGGTACATCCCGCCTCCCAAGTGGATAAGGATTCCATTGGCCACTAGGAGATACATCTTCTTGTCCATTGTCTAAAATGTTGCTTTGCTGGGACGGGGTCTATTGCAAAAATGGTATGGCATTCTTTAGTGATGTAGTAGAAGTTTACCATAGTTTTCTGAAAAGAGTCCCTAATGATCATGATAAAATTAATTTTGTTTCATTGCAGAAAAACATACATCCTGAACTGGAAATATTATATACTATTTACTGGGTAAGAACTGTAAATTGAAAGCTTTTTGGAAGCAATGAAAAACGCAGTTAAAATAACCATCTTAGAGTTGTTTACTGAATTTTAAAGAAAAATTTAGATTATTTACAGTACCTGAATAAAAATAATCAGAATAAAATTAACCAATTGTTAAAAACCACAGCACTTAAAACGCTCAATTTTAGTATAATCTTACCATTTAGAATAGAAATTGAAAGCATGTAATACATAGACTGTAACTTCTAATATTCCAAGTCATAACCTAAAATAAATTTTATAAGGTTATATTGATTCTTGGAGAATATGAGTTGCACTAAACCAAAATAGTGCTAACACTGGCATAGTGCAAGATTTATGGTACTATGGCATTATCAACAAACAGCTTTGAAAGAAATATTAAAGCAACATAAAAATATGCTATTAAAAATATGCCATTAGAATCATAGTGTAAGTAAATCATGACTGTTTTGATTACCAAATTCATTTATTTATATAAATCACTTATATGTTAAAGTTTAAACTCTTCATAAATATTTTATTTTGGCTTTCTTATTCTTTTTAACAAATACTCATACCTGGATGTCTTTATTACTCTAATATTAGCTATTTTGGGTGATTTCATATTCTAACCTGAGTAGTAGCAAGTAATCACACACCATCATAAAGCCTCCAGTGGAGGAATGTATATGGTATATTAACATATATTTTCACAAAGGCTCCTTCCTTTCCTAGTGTGTAGGATATACAAGTACTGCTTGGTTTCCAGGGGGAGTTCTTCTGTGGTTGAGCTATTATACTCCAGTGTTTCCTACGCCATTTTCTGCACATGCTCTAAAGGATCCTTACTGATAAAGCCCAGCTAGAGAGTGTGCAGCTGTACTTTGTGTAAGGAATCGTCCTCCTAGAGAACTGGGCTATTCTCATCATAATGTTAAAAATGGGCTGTTTGCTAAGTTTCATCTTGTTATATTAAGTGGTCTTAGTTTGCTCTCCTCTAGAAAACAATTATAGAACCACCTTATCTCCATTCTGACCACATGCATTTTTTTTTAAAGCATTGCTTGGAAAAATTCTAAAATAGGATTTATTATGACACGAGGTGAAGTCTTCCTAGGATCTAATGGATATAATGAAAATTCACTCAATTTTCTTCCTGTTCGTTGGTTATGTGATTTTTTTCTTTCATAAGCCTATCAAAAAGTATGAAAAAAAGAGAAAAAAGGTAGTGACTGTAAGCTCCTGAGTTAGGAATGAATTGATGTGTGTTTATTTGAAAACTTCAATCTAGACAACATGTTTAAAATATGTGTTACTTCAAAATAAGCATTCAATGACTGTCTGTCTGTTTTCCAGCATTGCTTTTCTAGTCTTTACCTTGTCCAGATTAATATGTTTGCATATGCCCATACACAATTTCTTCTAGATATTAAAATATGATAAATAAAAACTGAAATTAAAACATAACTCTGCAAGTTAAGCATTACTGGCCAGTGTTTTCTTTTTGAATTTTTTGTATTTGTCTTTTCTGACTTAGTTTCTTTGCTAGTGAAGTAGATGTTAATATGTTCATTTGGCTAGGTCTGTGCAATGTAGATTTTTAAGAAGTGGCCAGAATTGAATATAGGTTTCCTTTTTCTCCGTAGCCTCCTCATATCTCTCTGTATTTCCTCCACTATACTTGCTTTGGCTGCCCAGACATGGTCCTAGTCGCGGTTACAGAGAAACTGACAATTACAAAATTCCTTTTGGTATTAAAAAATGCAAAATCCTTTTGGTCAAAATCCTAATATAATGGTGTAGGCACTTCATTAGTTTATAAATTAATCTCTTTCTTTTTAAAATTAAAATTAACAATCACACCAAGTCTCTATCACAGAGGCCAAAAAGAACATAAACATGCAGACACATTAAAAAGATACTTTCACTAGGTAGTAAAATTGAAGGAACTTCGTGAAAGCAATTTCCTTTTAAGAAGGCTCTGGTCTTTTTGTTTTTCTTACATGCGACAACTTACGGATGACTTAAGTCTGCAGAAATAGAAAGACCATAAAAACAATTTATTGACATTTGTTGGTGGTGGCGGTGTGGACTAAAGAGAGAATTATGCAGTATGTGCACATTGTTTCCCAAAGAAGTATAGCTGTTGTATACAAATTGAGTAGCTTAGCAGTTAAAATTCTATTAAAGGCTAAAAGGAGCTACTGAAAAATGTTACAAAACTGAAGCTATCAGTGCTGAAATTTATTATTCCAGATAAAATAATTGAACTGAGGTTTAGCTATTAATTCATTTATTTTTTGTATCACATTCTTGATATTTTCTTTGGATACTTTAAGGACTAAGAATGAGTTTTATTTTCCTCATCATATATAACTAATTAAAGACAATAACACGGAAAATCATCACAATGCACTATTTCTTTAGCTTCTAAATTCTGCAGGTTTCAAAATAATACAGAAAGTATATGGTGTGATTTAGTGAAAAATCAGAAATTATATTTGATAAGACATGCAATAATGCTGAGTAGAAGTCTTGCAGAACAGATGCTATGCCCAAAGATGAGTGTGGGCATTTTTGGATTTACCATTTGTAATTCTGACTGCTATAAATGATTGCAAGTGTCTACTTGATCAAGTAATTTCTAATTTTTCTGAGACATAAATGTGCATGAATATGTATGCCTCTTTCTCTATATCTGTATATGTCTGCACATTTATATAAGTATGTGCATGCATGTGTGTTCATATGAATATATATGTGTATAAACATGTGTGTGCACAGTAGTCACATACATGAGTTAAATAAGCTTAGCTGGTATAGCAGCTTTGCTAATTGATGGGTGTACAGTATGCTTGTGAAATTATAATTATTACAATTATATGAGAGTGGTATTAGGATTTGACAATTTGCAAAGATCTCAGGACATATCCCTTAAGAATATAAGGATCTCTTTTGCTAAGTAATTGGCACTTGGTTCATAAAGGACATTACAACAGATTAAAAAAATCTGCTGTAAAAATTGTTGAAAACAATCTTCCTCAAAGTATTTCCAGTGAAATTATTGTTATATTATTCATTTTCATCATATCTTTTGGAAAAAATAGGTATTACAAAGGTAAAAATATGCCAAGCTTAGATCCAAATGATTACAATTTCATAGGTTTCAATCTGAAGGTGATCATATAATGCCCAAGTGATTTTTAAACCAGAATTCCATTATAATGAAATTCCACGAGTACCAACTTATTATTTTGGTAAATTTGGTCACTGTATATGAGAATTTATTTGGATTTATAAGCTGAAAGCTTTTTTCATAATTAGAAAGGTAAGCGAATCTTTCTTGAGGGATAGGTAGCCAATAATAAATGCAGCAGAATCAATAGAAATTATGTTACCCTGAGGTGCAGCATAAATCTTACTTTGCTTTCAGCAGAAAAAAGTGGCAATAAATAAGTAACCCTTGGCACTAGGGTGAATACATGCATACCAAATGTTGGTACGATCTGATACTAAGTCATCTGATATATCCAGAAAGAAAGGACATTAGACATTTAAAATAGTTTAGGTGCAAATATTGCTATTTAAATTTCTCTAACTCAAAACCTGGTAGGATGAATATCAACTAATTTTAATCAACTTGAATAAAACAGATAGTGAGACCAATTTCTTCTAGGTAAAATTCTATGACAAGATAATTTAATACATTTATTTCTACTATTTTAGCCTTCCTTCACCTGAAATTATAATTAATTTATATTAATGCCTAATTGAATAAGCCAATAAGCAGTGGATGCTATGGTATACTGTTATGGTGGTAGGAATTAAAAAAAGAACAAGAGAAAGTTATCAATTTCTCCATTATAGAAGAGACCACACTATTCATATTGGCAGCCGGCCACTTGCAGACATGCAGTTAGGAAAGGGCAATGATTTCCTCCCCAGCCCTGCTTGTGTCTAGGGCTGCAGTAGCCTGGATGATTAATGAGTTATTTTCTTGGGCCCATAACCTTTAGCCTTTCACTGCTACCAAACATAATTCTTGGTGATACTGAGTGCTCAGGAAATGCAAGTGGATCTGAAAAAGAACAAGGTAATTACTAGCATTCATTAAGCTCAGCTAACTAAGAACCCTAATAGCATATAGGACATGATTGGGGTCATGATATGTTTTGGATTAGTTAATATATTCTATTTGTGTATTCATTTCTCCATCTTACAGTATCTACTTCTCCAGATTATTCTGAAGACAATGTGAGGTAATAATGCATATGAAAGAGCATTTTAACCTGAGTCATAGTCTATGAAAATGTTAGGTTTTGCAAACATTTGAGAAGGCATCATCAGAGAGTAGAAAGAGTATGCGTGTGGGCACTAGGCAGAAGCAGATTTAAATTCTACCTACTACTATGCTGAGTGCAGGAGTTACAACAGTGAAACAGTGAAAATACAGGTGAGTTCTTTTGTGTGACACATGAGCCTCAGTTTCCTTACCTATACAATGGAGACAAATATGTCCTTTGAGGGTTTTATGAGTTGCAAGACAAAATATATTTAAAGTACCTCATAGCACCAGGTACATAGTAGGTTCTCAACAAATCCTTGTCTTTATTTTTCTCCCAGTGGAAATATCTATCCATTCTACCATTAATTTTGATAATAAAAATGGTAGTTTGAACTGACATTTTACAATTTGTATTTCTCTATGATAACATAAAATTTCAAGACAATAGCTAAGCTTAATTACAAATAAAACACATCCAAAGAAGCACATGGAACCATTAATAACATCATAAAAAGTTGCCTTAAATGCTTTTTGGAAAGGCAGTAAATGAATGATAAATGAATAAATGGATGACTGAACAAATAAACAAATAGAAAATACTAATAATTCTATAATTTAATAAAATATTTATATGTTCTAAATGTTTTGATTCCTAAGTATTACTAAATTTTCTGGGAAATTAGCATAAGCCTCTAAATAAATGAATATATTAAGGAAATTAAATTTATTAAACTAATTTAGTTATATTTGTTGACATTTTCTTAATATCTTAAAGAGTTCTATAAAATTATAGTAGGAGATATAATTTACTCTTTATAGTATAGAAAGCCTATATTTAGCTTTTAATCCATGAAAAATGTACCACACTTGACCTGACATGTAATAAATATGAAAAAATTAAAAATATGTAAAATATATTGCAAAACCTTGGATAGTGTTCCCTTTTTGTTCACATAAATATTCACTATGTAAATAGTTTATCATGTGCAGAGTTCTTCAAGCTTCATTCACAAGTAATGATATCCTTTAATTAGTTTATTACAAATTTGTTTAAAGACAGCCTTGGTCCAGGGCAGGAAATATAAAAAAGTTTCTTCTTTCTCCTAGTTGCAAGAGGCAAGCCTTGGCAAGCAGTGAGGGTGGAGATAGGATCTGGATTTCAGCCCCTACATGTTTCCTTCTGAGAGCAGCACCTGCACAAATGGATACAACTCCATTTCCAGTGCTTAATTTTTAACAGGTGAAAACATTAATTTAGATTCCGTAGGAAACTTCATTCATTCTTTCTAGAACACCCCAGAGTCATCTGCCACAGCATCTAACTAGAGATAGCAAGTATTATCATTCAGGAATTTTATGAATAAAAGAGACAGCTCCAGAATTTCCACAGGAGAAGAAACAGTTTTGTCATTTTATTTACTGAAAATTGTGTTTATAAATTGGTCTTACCCTGTATTTTAGTGCAATTCTCATGGCTAATGAGTATACAGGGGCTGCAAAGTAGTCTTAAGGACCTGAGACAGTAATTTTTATTACCTTAAGTAGAAAGACAAACCTGTTATAATAGATGTTCGTACATTTCTAAATCAAAGTTAAATAATTTTTGCCTATCTCCTCTCCTGGGGAGAAGGGTTCAGGGAAACTGAACCTCAATTATGGGACTTGTTAGCAATGGTCAGTGGAGCCCAGGAGGAATAATTGGAGAGACTGCATTGTAAAGAGAAGCTGACTCTAGAGTGTTGCAGAAAAACCTAACAAATGTTCAAATGAAAGTTCAAACCTAACAAATGTTCAAATGAAAGTTCTGTACAAGAGACGTATCTAGGCACAAAAGTGAAGGGACAGAGGCTTAGACTGGAATTTGTGGGAGGAAGCAGAGCCCAGAGCTATTATTGCAGCTGATTAACTATCCAGTGCCTGATAAGGTTCTTGCATTGGTGATGGGGTGGGAAAGCTGTCCCAGATGCCTAAATGCTTAAAGTTTATGGGCCTTACACTGGTAAGTTTTGGATCATAAATCTTTTGGGGTAATGCAGTACTTGCCCTGCCTGTATATCTTTCTCCTCCCTTGCCTTCTCTATTTTTCTTCCTTTTTTTTGGTGCAGATAATAAAATATTGATGACAATTTATTTTGAGGTGGAGTCTTTCAATATTTCAATTATTCTTGTTTGCAATTAATGTACCTTCCAAAAAGAATTCATTTTGGTCATCTCTGTGCTCAACTGAGTTTGGATGAAAGTCCTCAACTATAACTCTGCATTATTTCTTCTTAGAGCTCACAGTAAGTCCATTCTCTAGGGTACCCCAAATGACATCAGAAAATTAATATACTAATACAGTGATACCTAATTTACATTTGGAGAATAATTTATATGTTAGGAAACACTGTTTCAAGTGTATTGCCATTTTTTAGATACTGTATATATCTATATCGTAATATAGATTGATAAGTAAATATGGCCACAAATTAAGCAAAATAGGAGCATCTTCATATGATATAATTTCAGGGGGGTTCAGGCAATAGTTTCCTTCATATTAAGATCTCTTTAATCTGTTCACTGAATTTTGAAATTCAATTTTTTTAGTTTAAAGGTTTAATATGGTTTGGTTGTATTCCTACCCAAATATCACCTTGAATTGTAATAATCACGTGTCAATAATTCACATGTATAATAATCCGCATTATCTCCACCTGGTGGGTCCAAGTGGAGACAATTGAATCATGGGGGCAGTTTCTCCCATACTGTTCTCTTAGTAGTGAATAAGTCCCATGAGATGGTTTTATAAACTATAAATGGGAGTTCCCCTCCAGAAGCTCTCTTACTTGCTGCCATGTAAGATGTGACTTTGCTCCTCCTCTGCCTTCCACCATGATTGTGAGGCCTCCCCAGCTATGTGGAACTGTGAGTCAACTAAACCTCTTTCCTTTTCAATTACCCAGTCTTGGGTATGTCTTTATTAGCAGTGTTAAAGCAGATTAATACAAGGTTTAATTTCTATTTAATTGGCAAGCCCTATAAGAAAGGTGCCTATTTAAAGTTGTGATATCTCATCTATTCTTTAATTCAGTTAAGTTCAAGGTCTTTTTGAAAACTGGTTTCATTAGGGAAGAGGATGAGAGCCTTGGGCATCTGACAAGACATGAAGAACAGGTTCCATTATAGTAGAAACTCAAGTAAAAATAGTCATGCTGATGGTGTGTTGGAGCCAGTTTGTACTGGCTCATGACAGTCAACTGCACTTGAGTCTTCCCAGTTCTAAGTTCAGTGACATTAAGTTGATACCTTGAAATTAGCCATAGGGAGAGTATTTATATTGCTGCCATTGGCAACTGCCGCAAATCAAGGCCTTGTCTTTCTCCTTGGAGAGAAAGTTACCAGCACTCCACTGGTCCTGCAGTATAGACCAAGTACAGCAAAAACAACATTCAAAAGTTTTCAATTAGTGTTTTTTTATAAAAGTTATGGTGAGTGATGAAAAAGCTGTGGATATAAAGGTCTTCTTGATTTTGTTCTTCTATTCACAGTACAAACCAAACTATCTACAGTTTGGGAATGTTATTCAAAAACTAGGTTAACAGTAGAGCAGGAATTTGAGGTCTTATGACCCTCATTTTGATGGGGTTAGTCGTATGTTCATTCATTTTGTTAAGAGAAAAGAAGTGTTTAGAAGTTACTGTCATTCTGTTATCCCTACTTTGCATTGCTTTTTTCATAAAAACTTCCCAGGCCAATGACTATATAAATATATAGGCACAATGACATAATGTGAAAATGACTCACTGGTTTCAACTAAAATGTAACTAAGGCAGAAGGCATTAATCGATTTAAACGTATTCTCAGTTTTGCCTGAAATAAACAAACAAAAATGTTCCTTTAACCATGGAATTGTTTCCTCTTTCAGAATATTCCCTTTCAATGTGCCTACATTTTCATCGAATACCACGTAAACTTGCTACTTTTCCATTACCCTAGTTTCCTAAGTCACAAACTTGTTTCTCTTATTTTACTTCTGTTACATTTCCTGCAAAAAAAAGGGCTGAAGAAGAATTTATAAGTACCAGCTACTTAATTCTCTTCCTAATTTAGGATTCTATGTGTTTTCCAAAAGATGTTGTTGAAATTCAATAATAATTTTGACCTCTGTTCTCAGAATGCATCACCAGGAGATGACAGAGCTATCTCCAAAAAGGTAAAAAACATATATAAACACAAAATAAAGAAAAACAAAGGAGGAAAAAAGGAAATGAATGATAAGAAAAATGAACCTTAAAGCAATACAAAAAGCCATGTACCTGCTCAATCCAAAAAGCAAAGCTCAATCCAAAAAGCAGGAACCTGATAATCAGTCCAGCTACAAATATTCATTTAGTGGCTAAGAATTCAGGCTCTACATTATTTGCCCTTGTGCTTTTTGGACTCATAGGAACCTACAGGAAGCAGGGTTGTATGTACAGCCTAAACACATTAAGTGAACAAACAACATTAATTTGCTTTGGTATGCTGACACATGTAGGGCAGTCCATACTTACTTTATGAAGAGGTAGTTCTTGATGATCAAATTTAGACTTAGTCTGCAAGTTTAAAGTCATGCTTCTGCCTGCATGCATTGCTGAAATACCTCCATAGGGCAGCATGCCAAGGTTAACTGTATTGTGTTTGTAAGCAGCATTCTGAGTAGAGGAAATAATCATGTGACAGGGTGTGAACACATGCTCAACAAACTGATAAATTACATGAACATGTTTAAATTTATAACACTTAACTTTAAGCAGGCAAACAGTAACTTTTTTAAAAAAACATGCACTTGATCAGACAGAAGCATACAGTAAACAGTGTTAGTTATGCACATAATGAGTACCATCCAAAACTACAGAAAAGACAAAAAGCAAAGAAGATACATTCTGTTTTACATCTGCTGCTAACTCAATGTCATAAATTCTATTTCTTACACATGATAGTGGTGGCTTTGGACAAGTATTATTCATCTGTGGTAGTCTATTCATTTAAAAATTTCAACAGTGAGATCTTAAATTTTACCAGCTGCAGATCTCTGGTCTCTTTCACATTGTGAGATCATCACATATGGAAGACAAACATTAGTTTCTAATTCTGCCTTAAGGTAAGGCATTGCAATGTTAAAGCCAAAACCAGTCTCCTTTATTGCTCAGTCTGCAGGCTTAATTACAGCAACTCAGAAAAAGAGCTGGGCAAAATGGCATTTGAGCTGACCATAGGCTAGATTGAATTTACTTGTTAAATCAGTTAAACCAATAAAATACATTTTATGTGGATCCAAATATTCTACTTTTTGTTTCTTAAAAATTATATTTTAAACTAAAGAAATTTCATAGTAATATTAAAGCAATTATAATTTATTGATTTATTAATGCTATTTATCTAATATGTCCAAATACCTATAGAACACTTTGGTGGTATTTGCATTTAAGTGACTGATAATTTTTTCCTATAAAACTTTATTTAAAAATTAAATGTAAAATTTTAGATACTCTGTCATCAAATTGTTTCCACCAGTAAAATCTCCTCTTTCAATCTACAATGGAAATGTAATCATTGACAACATTTGGCCCCTTTAAGTAAGTCTCTCATTCTGAAAAAAAAAAATTACAGAAGTTAACTCAGTACACTTTTGTTAAACCAAATACTACTGAACATTAACAGCAGGCAGCTATTCTATTCTGAGGGAATTATTATCAAAGTAATGATTTTCAGCATCAAAGTTTCATTGAGTGAAGCTGAAAGATTACTACACTCCTGATGGTGTGCTTGTCTTCCAATTATATTTGTTACGGATTCATCATTATTTCATACAGAGATTTTCCATTGTCACCATGCCCAAATTGAAAAAGACACCGAACACCTCAATCTAGCACTTGGAAAATTCCTTGAGGTTTAAAATTCCTCCAGTCTAGTGCTCTCTAAGCTCCTATAGAACAGAAGCAGTCTCAGACATATGGGTTCATGTTTCAAATTTCCTGTCATAGTGTGGCTCTGCAGTGAAAGCATGGGCCTTACGGTTAAACTAAAAGACAAAACAAGCATCTTTTATCTAGGGTAGTTATTGGAGCTGCCTCTTCAAGGTCAACACTTAGATCTTTCATCAACATTATGTTGAACTGTTAAGCTTATCCAATGTCCAAGTCTCTAGGCAATTGTCTTTTATGTGGAATGGACAGAGATCTTGTAATTTTTAGTGTAACTATTTGATTTTCAGGGTTCAAATGACTTAATTAAATTTCACTGGAAAGAAGCACATTATTTCTCTGGTGCAGTCTGCCTTTGGACAGAATGTTAAGTAGCACAGCTATGTCAAAACGAGTTTTACATAATGTCTGTGCTTCAGTACCCTGAATTCGTCTTGTTGAGTAGCTAGGAAGTTTTATGAAAGATATAGCCTGAATAGCTCAGTTAACTCAGCTGAAAGACAGAAAGAAATGTGACTTGGAGAAAACAAAAGAAAGAGCTTCTAGGATCTGATAGCTCAAAGCAATACTCTAAGGTAATTTAATTTATTGGAATTAAGTGAGAAGCTATTGAATGTACATTGAAACTGCTTTGAAAAATAAAAGACACCTAGGGAACTGTACACAAACAGAGGTTATATGAAGACCAACTAAGAATGGAAGTGTCGTCATAGCAATGGAAAAAATACACAACTTCGGTTTTTGTTATCTGGGATAGGCAGGGCCTCCAAACTTTTGCTGATTGAAATCTCTCTCCCTAACCCTATGTTCCTGCTTAAAATTCTTGCTTCACCTAGAAGAGTAACCTACTTCTCAGTAGCTGGGATCAAAGGAGAGAAACCATTGACCTGGACACCTGTAACTAAGTGATGGTACCAAATGCTTAGAATTTTATCTTTTTTCATTCTTTGTTTTCACTCATTCCTCTGTTGCCTCAAATTGCTAGTCATTGTACATATGCTCCAAAAAGCTTCTTATAACCTTTCTTGACTAGTTCATCTTACCCTGTTACGTATGGTCGTGTCTACACGAGGCCAGAGTTCCCAAACTGTACTGTATTATTTGGCCCCAAATATTTTCGCCCTCCAAGTTATCTGTCTACATGGAGGGTATACTTGAGGTAAGGCATGGTGACAACTGACCAGGTGTCTCCCACTGACAGCCAGTCATGAGGCTTTGATGAGGCTCCCTTCAATGGGACTGAGCAAACCTATTTGAAACAGACATTCTGATGAAATATTTTGCAAGGCAGAACCAATTTCCACATTGAGACACCCACACCCACATTTATTAGTTAACTCTTTCCCTGAAAAAAATTGTTTTCTTGTCATGTAGACACGACCTACAAGCAATATAATTATTTGAAAAGAGTAAATCTGTAAACATAAAATTCAGTATTAAAGAAATACATAATAAATGCAGTGACCTGTGCTTTTAGCAGGACACCAAATAAAATAATAAAACTACTGACTGAAACATTGCAGTAGTATGTTATTACCCACATCCCCAATTTATACTGAATATTCAACCCTAGAAAATGAGAACAAAAGCACCATTTTCACGAAAAGGATTTTTAAGATTCTAATGTCAATGCAGAGCACATTAAGCCCTCTACACTAAAGCCACAAGGTACACTGAATGGCAATGGCCAATTAATAATAGTTCTAGAAAATGAAATACCAGGTTTCTCTTAGATTTGAACAAGCAACAAAATGTAATTCCAGACTTCATATGATTTTTTTTTTTTACTGTCCCCAATCCCTGTATATTACATGCTTTATTGTGACTTATTTTTATTTTTTTTTCTGAGATGGAGCCTCACTCTGTCGCCCAGGCTAGAGTGCAGTGGCACAATCTTGGCTCACTGCAACCTCTGCCTCCTGGGTTCGAGTAATTCTCCTGTCTCAGCCTCCTGACTAGCTGGGAATACAGGAATGTGCCACCACAGCTGGTTAATTTTTTTGTACTTTTAGTAGATACAGGGTTTCACCATGTTGGACACGGTGGTCTTGAAATCCTGACCTTGTGATCTGCCTGCCTCAGCCTCCCAAGGTGTTGGGATTACAGGCATGAGCCACCACCGTGCCTGGTCTATTGTGACTCAATATTTAACTGAATTAGAATTAATTTTCTTTTTTGCTGCAATATATACACTAATTTGTATGTTTGTTGTCTTCATAAAGGCATCATATATTTTTGTTGTCTGTAGCATAATTTGAATTTAAACAGTTCTTTCTGCATAAAAACCAACATTCTAAATGGGAGGGTTTTTATTAAATAAAATAATGTGTAGGAGAGCATTTAATCCCTGCTTATTTTTCTGTTTCATACTGGGAAGATTATTGCTCATTAGATATAGTAACTAGTAGTCCCATAGCAGTGACTATGTGCAAATTTTATAAACAAATTAGGCCTGACTTTAATATAAGTGAGTCCATTCAGAAATAGGAGAAATATTCCCTTTTTATAGGTTCGATAAAAATCATACTCTTTAGGTCACTAAAGAACAGTTTTGTGTCCTAGGAGAGGCATTTTGCCTTAATGGCTAGAAAGAAGTTGAAGCACCATCCCCTCTAATGGAGTCAAATTCTTTCTTACTAACAATATTTAGGTTAGATTTGATGAATAATGCCCCTGCAGGTTATGAACTCTCAGAGAGCATTTAGTCGTATCCATGAAAGACTATTATGATCCCTTTCCCCCACAATATAAATACTGATCATCTAATTCATTCACGTAGTTCATGCTTCACTACATGTGCTTAGAAATGCCAATAAAGTAACACTAAAGGCAGGAGGGATATTCTTACAGAGAAATGCCAGACATACCCTGTCTAACCGTCTAGCTTCTATATGTCTAAGCAGCTGTTGTCTCCAGTCTGCAGGCATTTTACCACAGCTCTCATCTCCCTTCACAGGAGTAGGCCTCGTCTTTAAATCACTGTTATCTGATGGCTTGTCACCATAGTTACCCAAGTTATAGTCAGATGGTATTTTTTCCAAAAGAGCTGCCATAGTAGGCCTAGCTGAAACTGGCCTGGTTTGGGAGGCACCGTAACTCTCTGTACTGTAGCTTCTTGCAGACAATGGCCTCCTCTGGGTAAGGTTTTTAACTGGAAAACTTCCCGCCTGAGCTTTCACTTCTTGATATGAAGGATGTTCATCTTCATACCTGCCATTCCTTTTCAGGAACTGGGACTCAGTCACTGTAACGCTGCTTTGGCGATCCAGCCCTCCCCTATATGGAGGTCTGCCGTACCTATCAGTTGGGGGCAGCTCGTGAGGCTCATTGACCCTTCTAAACATGGCCATTTCTGTGGCGCTCACCAGGGAGTCGGCCCTTCTCAGGAAGCCTGCCCTGGCCCCTTGGCTTGCGAACTGGGCATTCACCACAGCATCCTCATTCACAGATGGCTGAGAAAATGAAAATATTTGCTCCATCGGTGGGTATCCTCTGTAAGCTCTAGGACTAATCAAATCCTTGGCGATGTTTTTGCTGGCCTGTTGCACGTACTCGGGATTGTGTTGAAAAGGGGGTGGTATCCTCTTTTCAGCTTTCACTTCCACTGATCCTTGAGGATTGAAGCTTTGGTCAAATTGATAGACTTTTTTTGTCATAGAAGCTTTTTGTTGTTGTGGCCCTTTACTACTTCCGTAGGTGAGCATCTCATCATCCAGCATCGGGACTGACTGGCTTCGAGACATACTGGACATACCATGCTCTGGTCCCAGCATCTTATCTGGTCGTTCATGGCTTCCTAAGTGATCGCTCCCAGTAGCATAGTTTTCTAATGGTATGTTATACACTTTGTATGTACCAATGTCAATCTCATCGATACTTTGTGACTTTTTGAATTTATTGGACTTGATATCTTTCATTAGGGGAGAAAGCCTCTCTGTGCTTTTGCTAATTGAAATAACACCTTTAGAAGATTCCGGGCGGCAGTGGATTTGAGAAAAGACATTACTAAGACTCCTGTTGGGATTGGAATCATGATACTCCCATGGTACACCTGGAGAAAAAGGACTAGGTATTTCAGTTGATTCCTTTATATGTTCTTTCCTCTCAGGCAATGGGCTGGTAGTGGGGGTTGTCTCTAATTTGGAAGGAAAAGCGGTCCTGTCTTCAAACGGACTAGGGGTTCTGGTCCAATTCTGCCAAGGATTGGAAGGAGGCACTTCTGTTTCTGGTGTGTGTCTGTGTGTAGACTGCTCGAGTTCCAGGGGAACACCAACAATCCTATCTTGCCTGATCAAAGGCCTGCGTCCATGTGAAGATGTGCTTCTAGATTTCGAACTTAAGAGAGGATTACTGTTGGCATTCTCAGCGCTGGTTTCCTCAGCAACAAACCCTGTGTTGTCATAATGTGAGCCATCAGTCCAGTTGTCAGTGAAAGCATCACTCATTGGCAGCCGGTCAGGACGCTGTGGTATATTCCCTGGAGGAACAGCCTCTCGTTGGCTGAGTAATGGCTTTGCATCAAGAGGTTGTGGGAAAGATGGTGCAATCCTGTGAACACAATGGGAAGAAGAAATTGAAAAGGATGAAGAGTTGGGTCTTTGGTAGAAAGACAACAAATAGGAAAGAAGGCCATCATCCTTTGTTTAACTGATCAATAATCCTCACTTGACTTATGATTAAGATAGTATTATAATTTCATATTTAAAAATCCATCACTTTACTCTGCTTTAACTTTTATTTTTTCCTAGAAATAATCACCTTCTAATATACTATATAATTTACTTATTATTACATGTATTGTATATGGTCTTGTGTCCTCTGCTAGAATGTAAACTCACAATGGTAGAGATCTTTTTCTCTGCAGGCCTAGACTAATACCTGGCACACACTAGGTATTAAATACATAATCGTTGAAGGAATAAATGAAGGAAATATATAGTTCTTAAGTAATGGTCCTGAAACCTGACTGATAATTAGAATCATATGATTCCTGGTACCCATTTGTGGAGATTCTGATTTGGTATATTTCAAACTATTGGCGGAGAGTACCTTTCTTACAAATGCTTGTTATATGTAATGAAGCTAAATTGTCTTCAGATAACTTTTATTTGAAGGTCAGGTTTTGAAGACACTAAATGCTATTGTATAGGGAGCGTATTCAGGTATCTTTTTGCAGAATGTAAGTTATATTATGACTTTAGATCACTGACATGTTTATACCATTGATCATGTTATTTCTAGCAGATACTCAAATAATGCAAATAATGAATTTACACACTGAGTTAAGATTTTTATTACGAGCATCAATGAATAGAAAAAGTTACTCATGAATTACTAAAGAAAACATTGCCAACAGTAGCAATATTATCAGAAAAATATGAATAAAAGTTATTGACTACCTATATCATATGACAATTTTAATTTGCTATTTGTAGTGTAAAACACAGCAACGAGTTATAAAATGAAATTAGAACTGGGAAAATACTGCCTTATTGAGTCACTTTATTGTGCTCCGTGTGTGGTTTTTGTTTTTTCATCTGTAAAATTAGACTAATATAGAGGAGGAGGCATTTTGGAAAGATTAAGTACTTTAAAACACATCCTAACTTTTCCAGATGGTGATAAAATTATGATGATGATGATAGCAATGAAAATTTATTGAACAATTACTCTGTATCAGGCACATAAATGCTTTACTGGCATTTTATTTTAATCCATAACGCCATTTTGTATGGTAAAACATCCATGTCTCATCAATAAGTATCAGTGGGCAAACACAATTTTTTTATTTTTTAAATGTTTTGTTCTACCATCTCATCCTGTTACCTGCTACCATGTTTTCCTTAACTAATGGCCTCGCCCTGTAAGGTGGATACATCTGTTCTTGGCAATCCCAGGTGAACAACATTTGCTTACCTGCCCCTTCTGTCTTCTATGCCACTTGTGTGCTGAATACAATTCCAAAATTAGGAAGATTCCATTTTTTAAAAAGTTGCTGAAAATAAATGTTTGGGAACAAAAGGAGGGAATTCCAAACACACCTGTTACCCCACAAAGAATTATGTACTGCATCTTTAGCTGTTGTCTGCAAGGACCCCACTTTAACCCGGGCGTTAGAGGATCCTGAGGAAGCCTGGGAAGGCGAGTAGTCTGAGTAAGTGCCTGAGGAAACACTGTTATTCAGACAGTGAGTTTTGTCAACTTCAGACTCATCAGTTGATTCTGAAATTTAAAGGGGAAAATGTTATAATGCTTTGACACTGACAATTACACAGAAAAGCAAGTATGAAAAATGGAAACCATACCGATTAAGGTTAGAAATGCAAATTCGTAAAATATTTGTATAGACAATGGTGTATCATAATTTACAACTGGTGATTCATCATGCACATGCATTTGTAGCATATTTTCCGCATTGGGCTCACAATGTTACCTTTTTTGTCCTTCCCTAGCAGAACAAGTTTGGGTGGGTACAGAGGGGTCTCAGCTAATGAAGGGTGAAGTTCCCCAATCCTCATTTCATTAGCTGGATGAACAAAAGAATCCTGAGAGATATAATAATACAGGACAAGGAAAGTAAACATTTTAACAATGGTTAACCAAAGTGGCAGTATCTTTATCTGGCTCAGATTAAAAAATGTGACTCTAGAATTCAATTCACGGTGGGACACTGGGAGAAATAAACCATATGTATCTCTGAGTTAAGCACTAAAAAAATTTTTTTTCTAGTGTAAGTGAGTCCATTTTTTGCATATTGTTTATATGCCTGGCACTGTGCAATGAACTGTGGAGGTTCCAAAGAAAGACAAAATGTGGCCGGTGCCCTCTGGGAGTTTATAATCTAGTTGGAGAGATGAGATATAACTCATTAGAACACCAGACTGAATTATGATAAGCCATATATGAGCAGTACAATTCACACAAATATATACACATGTAATTGTTCTAGTGGTGAACTCTCTAAGAGTTTTAAGAGGAAAGTGTATCACTGACCAGTTAAGATTTTCTTTTTTGTGCATCTCTAGCTGTATTAACTCACTGTTGGGTCCTATAAATTCTGCTCTTCCCACCACTTTCCTCCTAATTTTCTACTGTTTCCCAAGTGATCATCTCCTCAATTTCTCAAGTTCCATCATGTCTTTTTCCAAAGGTTCCTGGTTTTCTCACACCTAATCTAGGGCGCCAAATCTTCATTCTATATCCCTTAGTTGAGTGTAATGAGCAATACTGATACACTACTATAACTTCATAATGACAAATAAACATGTAGAAAACCCATGAATTTTCAACTTCCACCATTTAAATTACTATTCTCAGTTAACCACGTAGTGTGGAGAGCATTAGGGGAAGGTAAAATACCAAATTCTCACTTTCTTCTAGATATAAAAATGCCTTATCTATGCCCATAAGTAGTGATATATATTGATGCATAGTGTCTATCATTATGTCCTATTTCCCCTTAAGATTAATTTTAATTCAAATAAGAATTTTTCAGCTTTTTAATTCATTAGTATCTTGTGAGTTTGGAGCACTAATGCAAAATACTTAGAAATATTTTGTTAAATCAGAGAAAAAACATACTTGAGGACAAAAATATCATAAATTTAAAAAGTTGTGTCTCTAATCGGTTGGTATAATGAACAGGCCCCAACTCTTACTATAAATATAATATATTGCCAAGGACCCCATAGTGACATGCTCAGGTCTTTGGTTATTGCAGAGAAGCATGTCCACTTCTTTAACTCTTGGTTTAAGTTCAATCTTTTGGGATTCTTTTGGCTTAGGTCTGTATGGAAATATTTGCCTGAAAAACCTGGGTATATCTGTTACTTGTTATTTTTTTACATATAAAATATTTCAATAAAAGAAAATGGGAAGATCATTTAGTCTAACACCTTTGTTTTCTAGAGGTGGGTTCTGAGACTCAGCTTAGGCTTAGGTTACACAGATGATTAGATAAAGATCGAGCACTGTAGCAGGATTCTCTCTTGGGCTCCATTCCAGTGATCTTTCCTTACCTTGTGCTGCCTCCTGGTGAGCTCAGCTGTGAGCACATGAAGAACTTAAAACAAAGTATCAAGTTGCAAAGAGAATAGGAAAAGGAGTAGAATCCAAAATTCAGTAGTTGAAGAGGCCATATTTGCTACTCAAAGGTCTTCTATGGGATACTGTGTATGCCATATTGCCTATCCTAAGAAAAGCTCATTTCTTACCTGGGCTTCACAGAGCAAAGCTAACTACCCAACAAAAGAAAGTAACCAGTGACTTTGTTTTTATAAATTCTTTTATAAAGGCCATATTTTCTTTATTTTGATTGATTTTGAAAATTATTTCAGAGGCTACATTTTCTTTATTTTGATTGATTTTAAAAATTACTTCAAAGATTTAGCATAAGAAATGCATGACAAAGTTTAAGGGTGACAGAATGGAGGATAAATGCCTTTACATTCCTTTGGAAAAATGTATAAGAAGATATAAGTTTGAGAAACAGTACTATGAAAGGCATAATACATGTTGACTTGCCAAAAAAATTCGTTACAAGGTATCATATTTCCATCCTATTTCTATTTTTATATTTTATTAGTCAGGCTATCTTGGGCAAGTCAGTGTATTTCTCTGGGCATTATCATCATCAAAGTGAAAGTAATCAGTAATAAGAATTAGTGCCAATTCCTGTCTAGCACTAACATTCTATGAATCTAAAGGTAAGTTATTTATTGATATAATAATTTAAAGATATTCCTATGATATCTAATTACAAGAGTGGGAATTTTGTTTTATTCAAAAGAAAAACAAAAATAGAATATAAACACAGAAAAGCAAACCAACTAGTAGTACAAGCACAGAATTTTAACATAATTATGGGTTTTTCTTTTTTTTCTCTTATGCTCTGCACATTCAGTACTCAGGTCATCTTGTTTGTATTGATTAGGTTTTCAAACTTGTATACCAAAATTATGACTGGAACTCTGAATGGTAGCTCTGGTTTGACTCAGGTTCAAGTTTTTGGACCTGTTCAAGAATTTCTATTGTGAATCGAAAACAGCCTTAGTGACCAAGCAGAGAGGATGATTGTCAGCTAATTATGAACTTGTATTTCTTCTTAGAATAACATTATTGAGACAAGAATGATGAATTTGCACTGATCCAAGTAGATTCTCTTACCCTTATAAACAAAGTGATGATGATGATGATGATGATGATGATGATAATGGCCATAAACTACATGGCACTGATTACATCTGCTTCTGTGCTTCTATACTAAACACTCTATCTATATTAACTTTGTTCATTATTTAAAAGACAATCTTATTTTTTATCATTATGTGGCATTTAAATTATTTATTATTATCATCATATTTGCTCTGCAGGTAAGGAAATGGAGGCTCAGTGAGGTAAAAGTCATAATTCTAATAAGTGGTAGAGACAGGATTTGAACTGGGATCTGTGCTACTCACAGGTCTTCTATGTGATACCATGTATGCTGTATTGTCTATCCTAAGATCAGCTCATTTCTCACATGGGCTTCACAAAGCAAAGTTAACTACCCAACAAAGGAAATAAATCACCAATTTTGTTTCTATAAATTCTTTTATAGAGGCTGGAGGAATTGAGTTCCTTTTGGAAAAGTGGGTAAAGTTTTGGGGACTACTTCTATCGGCAAAGACAGAGGAAGTTTTTGGTAGAAAACAGAATTTAGTGGGATTCCATTGTAAGCACATTAAACCACATTTTCTTTCTTGTGAGAAGACAGAAGTGGGAGGGAAAGAAAAGGTAAAATTTTCTTTTTCACACGATTGCCCTTCCACTGTTCAGACTACATCTTGGCTGCTACTGCCATCAAGAAAAGAAGTCACGGGTAGAAAGAAGTCAAAGGAAAGAAAGCAAGCTTATTTTTGAGCTTTTGAGAGTCTAGGTCTAGCATGAATAAAAGTAATTTAAGGAAAATTTTGAGGGTAGTTGACAATTTTCTATTACTGGAAGAAAGATGTTCCTCTATTGAGGAAAATTGAAAAAAATTGGGCTGAGTCTCCTAGCAAAGGGAAAAATGCAGGACATTTTTGGAAGTCTCTGCCTTCATGAAACTCACAGTCTGAAGTCAAGAAACAAAGTAATCATAACTGTTCATTATATTTAATGTGATAATATGACGTGATAGAGAATATCAGAGGATCCAACTGATCAGGGTGATCAGGGAAGGCCTTCCTGCTGAGGTGACTTTTAAGCTGAAACTGGAAAGATGAGGAAGTGCTAGCCATATAAAGAGATCTGGGGAAAAAGGCAAACGCAAACTCCATGAGGCATTATAAAGGAAAATCTTCCTGTCCTCCTTCCTCTTATGGCTCTGCCAGCCCTGTTCTTTATCTGACATAATGTCTGTTAAAACCATTGGCATATAATTGGCAAAATGAAAGTGAGCAATAAATATTTATTTACCCTTCCTTTTTTCTCCTTAGTTGCATTTGTAGTCTTTTTACCTTATTTATCTTTTCTGTTTTCCACTTCTGGTCCTGCCTACCTTTATTCTTTTATTTTTTAGTTTTCTATATTTAATCACATGAATAAATATATAATGCAGTATATAAATCACAGCCTTGGCAGTGTGAACTAATAACAACGACACACAAAAATGGCATACAAGTGCAAAACACATTATAAATGCTTAGTATGCACTGATCAGCTAAATGCTTAGTTATGTGCATTTGTTAAATCTGGACATTGAAAAATAGAGGGTGACCCTTTACTTTGCAGTTAATTTGAGACAGGAGGATAATACAGAAAGCAACAGTTCCTTCTTGCTTTAGGATGGTTAAAAGGAAGAGAAGATGTAGAATCTCAATTTTAGATAAAGTATTGAAATTAACAGTGAAATTTCTGTTCGAGAGGAAGAGCTTAGTAGAAGAAAGCTAAGAAAGGGGTAGTGCAAATTCACACAGACAAATTTAAAGCTGAAAGTTGGGCTTTAATCTTAGCCTTAGCAATAAGAAGTCACTGTAGTGTTTTTAAGGAGGGCAAGGAAATGATTAGAATTCTGTTTTAGAAAGATCATTGACAAGGCAATGACGAGGCTGGGGACAAGAGAAACCAAGAAATGGGTATTTTTTATAGTAATGCAGGATAGAGTTGAGAGCCTGAGGAGGTAGAAATGATACACTTAGGTGAGAATGCACAGGCTTTGGTAATTATTTGGAGGAGACAGGAAGTAGAAAGAAAGAAGGAAAAAGAAATCAGGACACCTCTCAAATTTCTAGCTTGAGTGAAACGGAAGATAATGGTGCTAGTGAGATCAAAATCTGAAACACAAAAGCAAGTTTGCAAAGGAAACATTAAATCTAATTTTGTATTTGTTACGCTTGACCTGATTGTGGGACACTTTTAAAATTTATTATTAAATTCATGACAAAATCCTCATCTATCCCATCCCTGCATTAAGGCATTTTAGAATCTGATTTTATAGTAAAAGTATCCAGTTTACAGACTTTCATGACCACTAGTTGTTTTTGATGTTAAATTGTGATTACAGGATATTTAAATATAAAAGGTACATGTATGCATTGAGTGTGTTATCTGCTAAATGCTGGTTTCCTTCCTCTTTTTATTGCAGCAATATCTTTGCGATAAAAGAACAGTCTGTTGCTTTACTATAATGTATGCATAATATTTTAGAAAGAAAAAGTTTAATAATACTGATTTTATAAGCAAAAAACAATGAAAATGAATGTTCATTTTTTTTTTTTTCCTTAGAAGTCTAGCTGTATTCCCCTCCTCTGGGGTAGGCTGGTACTTCTGCTGGCAGATGTGCACACTATGCTTATTTTTGCTCAAGATCTTCCCTTTGCCTGGAATACCCTCTTCCCTTTTCCACTTTAACAGAATCACCCTATCTTTAATACACAGTCTAAGCTAAACTTGGAGCATTATATTCTCCATCACTTGACCAACCATGTGATCATATTTTACATAATATGTTCTTTAATTGTTTTATGTGTCTTAAGTGTATCTAGCTAGGCTTTAAGTTATTGGGGGATTATGGACACATTTTATATTTCTTTTCTTTCTCTCACAGTGTTTAGCACAGTGCTACACATACAGTTGGTGTTTAATAAATGCAACAAATTGATGCTCTGAAATGCAGATTTGTAAAAGAGTTTTGCCAATCTAGATTTAGATTTTTGAGAAGTAGTTATGTGAACTTACGGATGTACTAATATCAATTATGTTTCTAATGAAGATAAAAAGATGATAACCAAATTAGCTGAAGAGTTGATGAAATAGTAGAGGTGGTATAAGTGTAGTTGAATTCTTTTCAGACCACAAAATCAATAAGGATGAATTCTAACTCATTCTAAAATATAGGAAATAGCTTCACATGACTAGATTCCATAAATCTAAATTTCAAAGTTATTTTCTTTTTATTTTTAATCAGTGTTTCCTAGAAAAGTTGTAACCTAAAGATAAAAACATTTTAAAAATTGTGTTCTAGATCTAATTAGGAATTTTATGGGATTTGGAGAATAGAAAATCTTGGATTAGTCTTTCTTAATGAATGATAAATAATAAAAGTTTGGGGTAGCCAAAATAATGTTACTAATACGATATAATGCACTCACTGGCCAGGCCTTGCTGGGTGACAGACTTATTCATTCTGTGTGTATTGGAACTTCTGGAGCTATGTCAATGATTTTAGGCCATGAGGGTATCATTTTTCTGTGATTTATTAAATGCAACCCTCATAGTTTGAAAAAGTGGAGAGATCATTTATATTTTAGGAAAAAAATGCACTTATCAAGGAAGAGCTATTCAGTTAAAAAAAGTATTTAAAATTCCAAAAAATCCAAACCACACTGGCAATTACCAATAACCTTCAAATACCTCCACTGTAATCTCCTTTGGGGCTACCGGCCACTTGTGTTCATATTTTTCTTTCACAGTTTGCTCCGTGTTAGCAGTTGGATTTGAATTCTCAACACGCACTCCATGGCTTGGCTTACCCACCAGATTTTGAACAGATTTTACCATATTCTTTAAATCCTCTGGGTAAGGAGTTGGATATCGTTTTAGGTTTATTTCAACCTAGAAGTTTACAAAAAGAAATTTAACATAAAGTAACTTCAGCAAGCACGTTCACAAAACTACCCCATTTTATCTTCAGTAGTATAACCAAATGCAATACAGTGAGTGTTGAGCTGGCTGAGAAACTCTGTTACAGAGCAGAACGCATAGTGTTCTCATATTCAGCCTTGTGGGACTTCTCACCCCTTCCCACCCTTCTGGATTATAAACTAATTTTGAATTATATTCTGTCTTTAGACCTAACCTATAGGTTCTGGATTATAAACTAATTTCCCACCCTTCTGGATTATAAACTAATTTTGAATTATATTCTGTCTTTAGACCTAACCTATAGATGGCTGAAATAGCAGTAGGTCAAAACACTTAAGTGATTGGTAATTTGAAAAATTTAATCAAGTTATATCAGCTGCTTTCTTACTTTCTCTTCCCTATTTTAGACACTGTTCTCTTCCCGATTTTAGACATTGTTCTCTTCCCTATTTTAATATTTATAAGTAATAATGTTGATAGTAAGAGTATCTTTTGAGTACCAATGCAGGTGATGGGAGGAGACCCCAAAAGATTTATGAGTCACATATTGAAAAATGGAGTGTTGACAATATCTGCCGCCCAAATAAGCATTAGCTTTATGTTAGTGTGTTACTGCAAAAAGGATAGTTAATTCTCATTAATCCCTAAGGGAAAAAATGCTTCAGGCTGGCTTTTATATTTACTTTGTACCCTAAGAAACATGCTTCTTGAGTAATATCTTATAATGAAGAGAAATTAAAAATTGGGACCACTTTCTAAGATATTTTAGGTACATGTATAAAGTCTGGCTTTTATCTATTCAGCTACTTATTTCCATTCTTGAATTCATTTTAGGGTATCAATCTAACTTCTCGGAACACATGTTAATGACTATTCTTAGCAATAAATTTAGAGAGAGAAAATATTAGACATTCCATATAGAATATTTCACCATCAGGGTACTTGTTATACTATATTTAAAATAGAATAAGTACAAGTTGTGCATGCTAATTAAACAGGACTAGAAAAAAAAAGGATTTACTTGGCCTGGCTAATTCTGACAATCATGTTTTGCATCTGAGTAGAATCAACTTTACAAAATGAAATGATTTATGTGATTGTGGTGGCTATGTGTCTGTGGAAAGTGTGCATGGGGGTGGGAGGCTAGGCTAGGAGGGAAGGTGAAAGAGAAGCAGTAAAAGGAAGAGGAAGAGTGGAAAAGGGAGAGAAAAAAAGAAAGAGGGAGGGGAATTTCCGCCCCCCACCCCCACACACCCTTGTAATTCATGGGATGTAAGAAACTATGATGGTGATATAGATCTGAAAATTATGAATACAAATTCAAACACTTTTGCCCATCTGCAGTTTTAGCAAATCCACCAACTGTGTTATTGGTATTCTTCTCAGAATTTTGTCTTCCTTGTGGCTCATTTTTTTCTCATCAAATAATGGAATTGGACTTCACTAGATGATTTCTAACATTCCTTTTAATATTAAAAATATAAAATTATTATTCCAGTAACTATTTGGAAAACAAATGAAAAACCAGATAATTTTGTTAATGTAAGTGTTGTTTAAATGTAATTTAATCTCTTTAAACTTCCAAATAAATAAGGATGACATTGATAATATATAGAAATATAGCTACAAAAATATAACCCAAGACAAAGTTAAAATTTACAGGAAAAAAGTATAACTTGTAGACTGTAATATAAATAAATCCCAGGGTACTTAATTTGTAATGTATTCTTAAATAAACATAAAAGGAATGATATGACTACTAGACAAAGTCCATTGGGATGCATGCATTCTTAGATCTGTTGTTTAAATTGGTATTAAAATGTTAATCACAAATTAAGTCTAATTTTTAAATTATATCATTGAACTTGTTTAAAAGTCCTTGACATCAAAGTGCTAGAAGTAAAAAAAAAATTACATTAAAATGTAAATTGTAGAATGCTATGACTATCATGCCAATTAAGAACTTTTTTTTAATAACCAGCTATATGTGAATAAAAAATAAGCAAAAGTAGGGCATTGAATTAAAATTCTACACAACTTAAAAAAACCCCCAACATTAAACCTAGACTTAAAAATTGAATGGAAGGCAAAAGAAATGTGAAGTATTCCTCCTTAATTGAATTAAATACTTCATTGAATAATGTATGTATTTTTTGTTAGATGCTATGTCCCATCTGACACAATTAGATCACTATTTGCCATGGTACTAATATTTTCTGGTTATTTTATTTATTTTTATTTTTATTTTTGAGATGGAGTTTCACTCTTGTTGCCCAGGCTGGAGTACAATGGTGCAATCTCGGCTCACTGCAACCTCTGCCTCTCAGGTTCAAGCAATTCTCCTGCCTCAGCCTCCCGAGTAGCTGGGATTACAGGCATGCGCCACCATGCCCGGCTAATTTTGTATTTTTGGTAGAGATGGGGTTTCTCCATGTTGGTCAGGCTGGTGTCAAACTCCCTACCTCAGGTGATCTGCCCGCTTCAGCCTCCCAAAGTGCTGGGATTACAGGTGTGAGCCACTGTGCCCGGCCTGGTTATTTTATAAATAAGCACATATGATATTTTGGTCACATTACCAGAATATGTTTGAAAACTCTATTTCAACTTTTAAATCTAGGAATAGATTTGCTGTGCAACAAATGCAGCTTACCTACACACCTCTTCCAGAGTCTTGAGAGGGGCCCTATTATTTATATAGTCATTTTATATTCTTTTCCTGAAAGAGGACTCTCCTTAAATTGAGGAAGTTCCAGGTCTTATGAAGCTCGGGTTTATTTCACCTAAAACATAAGCTCCTTGCTTCTCATTTGCTAGCCTATTAGCTAGTAATGAGTCAGTAGATTTAAATTTAAGACATAAATTGATTCCCAACTAGCTATCATCCACTAATCTTTCTATTGTTTCTACTCATGTAAAATGGAAATGATAATATCTTTCCTACATGCTTGGGTTAATCTGGAGCTAAAATGTGAAAAATGTGAAGTTTCTTTGAAAATCTGTAAATTCTGTGCAGAGATTAGATACTATTTTTAGTGTCACATTTTACTTAATGTATTTTAAAAATGTGGATTCCATTGGTGATCTAGACTCTACTCTGTATATGTCTAAACATAATATCTGTAACTGTCTGGATCTTTTCTTCAATTATACACAGCAATAGTTATCATTTATTCAGTATCTACCATGTGCCAATCACCATGTTAAATGTTTTATAGGGATATTTAATTAATTATTAATTATTTGCATAAACATTTATTATTAGTTCGATAGGTTTAAATATAAATATTTATATGCTAAATACATGATTAATAATGATTATGTAATCATTATAATAAAATCTCAAGTTTCGCAACCCATTGCAGAAGCTGTTGTCACTTTACAGAATGAAAAGTGTGGCTCAGACCATGTAAGTAACTTGCCTAAGATTACATAGCTAGTAGATGCAATACTCGAACTTAGGTCTTTTGACTCCCATACTTATGCTACCCAAGTGTTACTTAGCTCAGAGATATTCCCTTGTATGGGTGCAGCACATATTTGTGCAATATTGTGGAAGAAATACTGTAAGCCTAAAATGTGAATTTCTCTGAGTTAAATAGCGAAATAAAAATATTTTTTTTAAAAAAACCAAGTAACAAAATATTTTATAGTTTTTTAAAGATGAAAATGTATTTTACGATTGTATTATGTTTGTAAGCTCTATGCAAGTATGTTTTATGCCCATTTATAGATCGCTTTGCTTTATTTTTCAATGGATATATGCAGTGCATCAGAAATGAATAAACATGATTATAAACCCAGTTATACTAATAGTTCAGTATATCTAAATATATAGACTATAAATATTCCCTTATTCCAATTTGAGATAAAAAAATATAAATTCGTTTATTATACACATAGGTGGGAAAATCAATTATATTCTTGAAAACTGTTGTGTTTATCACTCACTATAAAGTATTTGCTCACTTCACATATACATTTTATTAAAATGCAAGATTTTTACTAAAAATTACTTTAATTTTGAAAAACAGAAATGTTTCACAACATTCTTCATATCTTAGATCTAAATAAAGTGCAGTAAATGCAAATAGCAGCTGCAAGATGTTGGAGACCCCCAAAAATAGCAATAAAGAATTACTTAAGGTTAATAGCTGGGGCATTCAGAGCATTTAGAAATGATACCTTGAATTCACACAGAACTATGTTTTTTTATACATTATAATATATTATATAATATATTATATTTCACATCACGATTAAATTCTAATTTGATTTGATTGTAAATTCCAGTAAGAGAAATAATAGTTGATACTTTGATAATTGACTGTTAAATATTATATTACTCTGAGAATTAAGTGGACTGTTTTTCAAAGAAAAGAAACTTATAGCAGTTTTAGTTAGGAAAATGCATTCTCAGCTTGCCTTATATTGTAGCAAAAATATAAGACAATGGACAACTATCTAGTCCATTACATGTGGATAGTAAAGTTTACAAGACATGCAGTGTTTTTCATACTCCAGTAAGACACATTCCCCTCTCCCCCGCCACCTCTTAAAACACCCAACCATAGAGATAAGGAAGCCCTATTTGCCACAACTCTCAATTCAATCTTCTCTTACAGGAATTCATATGATCTGTGTCTTTAAATTAAAAGAAATTGATGCTTTTCAATAGATGTCTACCTTTGTGCTTAAAGGCCACTCTCAGCAAATCTCAATTTAAATCTCATGCTATTTTAAGAATTAAGGTTTAGCTATTTAATTTTCCCCAGAATTACAGTATAGAAAATGTGCATATATGTGGAGGGGACAATTTAGAATGTATCAATAGTGTCATCAACATTCTGCCCAACTATTAGTATTCCCACACTTTAAATGAATGAGAAAAATAAAATAAAATGAAAATAAAGCACCCAACGAAAAAACCATGCCAGATATCCCACCAATAGGCACCTCACATTGATATTCCCTCCCTTCTGACTTAGTCCTCCCCGCCCCATTGCAAATGTCAATAAACAAAAGGTTAAATTGAGATCAAACACTGGCAATTTGAAAGTTTCTATGTGATGAACATTTCTTATCCCAAATCATGCAGAACATACCCCATAAACCACTGTTCCAAGGTTGCCTCTACATGGGAGATTCTCCTACCCCAGACACCTAGGCCTACCTGTCTGCCACTTAGAGAGGGAAGAGTGGTGGATTGTGCTGCAACTGGCAATGGAGTACACATGCTCCTTTCCTGCTGGAGGCCACTTATACAACCCCATGCCAGCTGTGGGTCATTCTGGGGGACGGGCATATCTTGGATCTGCTGATCACACCTGGCCCATGGTGTGCAGCAATCGCCAGACAGTCTGGCAGGTTGGAGAGTAATCCCACGCTGGCCCCTTTCCCAGGGGGCTTGGCAGGAGAGATCCTGTGGGAGAAGGAATCTCCATTTTCTGGGAGAAAGAGGAGCACTGTAGCAATACTTTCACTTTATCATTTTTCTACTCTCAGTTTTTTCTTTCACTCTGAGTTATGCATTTAAAACAATAATCATAAAATTAGTTTTAAATCCATGTATAAAACAGTACTAATTTTATATGACTGCTAACGGGTCACAATTTCTCCACACAATGCAGCATTCATACTACACTATACAGACTATAAGTAGGGCATTATACTCTAGTCCATTTGAAAGTTGAAAGCATAGGTTAATGATTCCTTTTTAAATTTCATGTAAATTAAAGGTAAAATGGTGCTAAATTTAATGTACATGTAATGAACCAGAAAAGTGTGATTAATTTAGTGTAATATTACAATATATTCTATTCATCATACTTCCATGATGATTTATTTAGAAGTTTGTTTGTGCTCTAATTTGTCCAATAGCCAATGGCATTGGAAATATTCAAATTAGTTAAAACTGAGTAGTTTGAGATTTTGAAACAAACATTGTTTTGCTAATATATAAATAAACCAAATGTAAATAAACGCAGAGAAAAAAAAACACTCTAAAGTATAATGAACCTACTCTGATTATAAACAAACTTGAACACATAACACACAAACAGGGCTTCTAAATAATTCTTAGCATTTACTGTATTTTATGTTATCATTGACACATATACCAGAGTATTAAATGTACTTTCTTCTTGAATTCTTTGAATATAGAATTTCAGGAAGAAGCATGTAGTGTTAATTCAATGAAATATAAAAATGAATCAGAATGCTGGTATAGAATGCATCATCCATTGGTTCTGGATTTAACACATGAAATCCTTAAAAGAACAGAAATGTTCTGAAGGTTTGTTTGATTTTAGTTTAGCATTATTTTTTCAAGGAATTCACAAGTTCAAAAAGATGTCTCTTTGGTTGTTAGACAGCACTAATCAACTATCCAGAGACATTTTTTTAAAAACCCAAATCTTTAACAAAATTGTTATTTTGGATTTGGGAATCCATTTTGGGTTCTCCGTAATGATATTGGTAGGCCTTGCCAGGGAGTGCTCATGTGCTGATTTAATAAATAAAGATTAGAAAGTGTGGAAAGGAGAGGACAGAAAAGAATACAACATACAATCTAGCTTTATTAATAGAGCATATATGCAATTATAAAGGAAATTAGTCACTAAGAGTGAGAGCTGTTAGTAGCCATGATAGAATAAGTACACATACAATATTATAGAAAGTAAATGAGAGATTCAAGATGTTGCCATGACAACATGAAATCTAACGTTGATAAAATCTAAATCAATTCTGATGATAATTAAAAGTTTAAGTAATGGAGAAATACAGATTTTAAAATTCAATCTTGTTACTTGACTTAGTAGTCCCCATAAAAGATCTTTTAAAATATGTTTTGAGGTGAAAAATACTTAAGTCATGTTCCCTAAGGAACATCACCTGCCATTAGGCACTAACCTCCTTTAAAACTTGTTCTCGCATTTAAGGAAACTCATAAATTCTTCTTGAATAGCCCAAGGACACAGAGCCTTTCAGAGATTTTAATGCCAATGTAACATATTAATCCTTTGGCCCTTCCTGACATGTTTATTTTGGCCTCATTCAGTCTGCATGATGCCTTGCTCAGTGATTTAAAAAAACAAAACAAAATAAAACAAAAAAAAATTGTAGTGTGCAGTGTGTCAACAATGAAATAAAGTGCTTAGATGAAGTCTGTCACACAGATTTATTTTCTACTTTCTCTCAGCTTGAATCTCTCTCATGCAGTTATTCTGTTGGATGAGATGGCATTTCAAATTTGCTCACTCAGATTTGGGACATTGGTCTCATTCTGAAGCACATCAATGCTTCCAGAATTACCAGCCCAGCGTGCTGTAATAAAAGGTACCACCATGAGACTTGAAGAGGTTATCTGACTTTGTCCCAAAATCTATCTGAACAAGAAAAATGGACAAACAAAAAGATAAGGAGAAGAAAAAGGAAACAAAAGCTAAAAGGTTCACCTTAACTTTCCCAGCATTTTCGTCATCTTCCTTTTTGTCTTCAAATTCAAAGGCAACAGTCATGCGTTGTTGTCTCTGTTCTTCCCACAGTGTAGGGTTAAAGCTGTCACTGTCTGACTGGAAATCTACAGTTAGATCCCAAAGTATTATTGCTTTTTTTAGAAAACAATTTTACACATAGTATTTAGTACACTATGCAAAAATGGTGATAGATACTACAAACAAATACAAAAATAAAGAAGAAAGAAATAAAGAAAAAAAGAAAGAGAAAGAAGGAAAGAGAAAAGAATAAAATTCCCTTGATATTTATTACATGGTCTTTTTTAATCTGAATTCAAATTCAGTATTCCTAAACACTCAGGATTGGAAACTTTCCTAGTGTAGGAGATGGGCTCCCCGTAGGACAATAATAATACAGAGAGTTGGACCAACCATTTTAAAGCATTATTTGTTTCAATCCTTACAACAGCACAATGGTACTACCAATCTCATCCTTATTTTACTAAGGAGTTTTAAGGGACTTGCTCAAAATGCTAAGAGGCTTAGTGGCTAGCGCAGGATTCTATTTCTGTTTAAATAGAAACCTTATTTGTAACTGCTAAACTCTTAAAGTTACCACATAACATTGACTTTGCAATAAAGATTGCAACCTTTTCTTTTTATTGCAAGGCCATTAAGAGGAGCTTGTTTTTATGGTAGAGAACATGGAGAATTTACTCTGTTTCAATTAGCTTAAATATGTCAAATTAACAGGGAAATGGCTTATAAATCTTTAATTTACAAAAAATGTTGGCTAATGATAATATCCTCTTTGCAACATTATGGCAAAGATCACATGAAAATGCAATAAAAGTACTTAGTTAAGGCTAAATTCTTTTCCAAAGGAGGTCCTTTATCATATATCTTTGTTTGTTGCAAGGGATTCTGAAAACTCATTTATTACACTCCTGCCTGAAAAACCAAAGGATAACTTGCTTTAAGTTCAAGGAAACTTTTCAGTTACCAACCTTTCTTTTCTCAAAGAAAAAACAAAAATAAAAATAAACCCAACTAGGCTAATTTCTTAACACTACATCTTACGTAACTAAATCTACAAATTAGAGATTCAATCTGTGAGATTGGATCTCACAATGACCAGTGAATATGAGATACTTTTCATTTTTCCCTAATTCTTTTGAAGTTAAATATTTTGACAATGTTGAGCTATTAAAATATATATAACATAATCCTTACTTAAGATATCTCATATAACATGAATATAACATAATCCTTACTTAAGATGTCTCATAAAATATGTAAACATGGTGGCTTTTATCAATTCAAAAGATTAATTTTATTGACTTCTAAAAATGCATATTAAAACACTCCTTTCTTTTCCTACTTCTGTAAGCCAAAATTTGAAGAAAAATATCCTAAAATATTCCAAAATGATTCACTTGCATTTGGAGGTCAAAGACTGAAGTCATTTATTATAATTATCCCTGAAAATAGGAAATACATAAACAAATAGTTTCTTTTACAAGTTGGCCTCATTCACATGAATTGGGTAGATTTAATCCATGGCTAGATTAAAGTAAGTTTACTCTCCAAGAATTATTGTTACTCTGTAACTGTAGAAAATGTGCATATCAGCTTGTGCTGGCTTGGGCTAAGGAGCCATGCTAAGTTTCAAACAGCAAAGTATGAAACTTTTTTTTTTTTTTTTTTTTTGAGACGGAGTTTTTGCTCTTGTTGCCCAGGTGCTATCTTGGCTCACTGCAACCTCTGCCTCCCAGGTACAAGTGATTCTCCTGTCTCGGCCTCCCAAGTAGCTTGGATTATAGGCATGCGCCACCATGCCTGGCTAATTTTTTTGTATTTAGTAGAGATGGGTTTCACCATCTTAGTCAGGCTGGTCGAGAACTCCTGATCTCAGGTGATCCATCTGCCTAGGCCTCCCAAAGTGCTGGGATTACAGGTGTGCACCACTGCACCAGGCCTAGGAGGAAGCTCTTTTAATCTTTTTGTATGGATAATGTGATCACAGAAGAGAATATTTAATTATTGGAAAAGGATTTAGGGACACTCTTTAAGGAAACTTAACTTGAAAAAGAAAGAATGGTCTTATCTGCAAGTACCTCTTTATGGTTGACTCAGACCATGAAATAATTTGAGTCCAGAGATTACCTGACTAGATGTTTAAATTGTGTTCATGCAATAAGTGAACACAGCAAATAAACCAGTTCATTGAAACTTCCTTAAGATCTGACTGCTCTTAGCCCATTTCAATGCAGGGCACTACATTTACTTTACTAGTCATGTGTCTTGCAATCTATAAAGAAAAATAGTTGCTCCTATAAATTAACATTATTTTTATGTAAGATACAAGAGGAAGAGTTTTGTCTTGGAAGCTTACCTAAAATAGAGTAGAAAATAAGACTTATGCTTAACGTATATCCCAAATGATGTTTGTGTGTCATGTAATTATCTTTATAGGCTTGCCCATGAGCCAGTATTCCTGGCCAGGGATCAGAATAAAATTAGTCTTTTCTATCCATAATCATTATAAGTAGAAAAGAAATTTCTACTGACAGTTTACCTTCATCGCCACGAGGCTGCTGAGGAAACATATAGTTAGTCAATACCCTTTGCTTTGTTTCTGGATGGGCTTCTGTTTGTAAAGGGATAAGGGCTTTGGACTAGAAGCAAAGAACATATAAATTAGATTAATACAATTACAAATATAAAGAATATTTATTAGCATAACAGTCAATAGTCTGGCCTCACCCAGATAAATGAACATTGGAAAAAATAAGTGAAAAAAGAAAGTAATAAAATAGAAATTACAACATGAAATAATACTATTACTGAGGAATATTTTCATATTCTAAGATTTTCATAATAAGGTTTACTTCTTCTTTAGTATACTCTTTTAAAAACTTACCAAAACCTATTCAACTGAGAAATGTCAGATTTAATCCTGAAGAGTTCAAAATGTGTTAAATTGTTTCAACTAAGTAAGCTTTTGGTATGGTTCTATATGCCTATTCATTTTCATGGATTGTTGCCCTAGAAAGACAAATGGAATTTGCTATCAAACTAATGCTATGCAAGATCATCTATGAACTTAATTAGGTTAAAACAGTATTCATTTATTTATAAGAGATATTTTAATAGCCAAAGACAGGGTCCACTTTATAGATAAGTAACTGTACTCATACGTGATATAATATATTGACCTCTGTTCATATTTCATCCTCTGTTATTAATTTGATTTCAGAAATACTAATTTTGAAGGGGTATTGTAGAGCTCTGATATTCAATGTCAAAATATATTGGAAATGATATTATCTAATATACTAAAAATCTGCTTATTTAATGAGATTAATAGGAGTGAAACACAAAGCGGATTTGTGATATCAGTTTGTCTCATGAAACTGAGTCATAACCACGCTGTATTACTGTTCTAAATAAAAGTTAAATGATGCAGTCACTGCTCTGTGCATTCTCCCACAAGAATAATAAATTATATTGTTTTTTTCCCCACAATATATGGAATACAGTATTCCATTAGCATAGTTCACACTGATTTCAGAAATGATTTATTTATGATGATATATTGATGCCTTGAATAATTGATTTATTTTTGATAAGATTTGAATTTGAATTTCTAATTTTTGACTCAGTAGATGGAAGCAAATGCTGTAATTACTGTAGGAACACAAACAATATTCTTACATTTACATTCTACAATTTGTAAAGATTGTTTTAAATTATCCACGAGAGTCCAATGACTACTGGACAATTTACTTACCAGTAATGCTACTTTTATGCTCAGAAAATGATGATGAGCTAAATTCAAGATGAACTGTTTTCATTTGGCCATTCATATTTGGGGATAGGTGTTTCAAAATTTAAGGATCACAAGAAAGAAGAGGACTAATAAACTATATCAAAATTGTCTAGCATTAGTTCTTTTGTAGTCAAATTAAATATCTTCAATGGTTTCTTGTTATTTTCCAGTTAATAAAATTATTTACTAATGCAATATTACTGATTCAATTAAAATCTATTTTCAAGAGGATAAAAAATAATACCAAAACAATGTTACAGAAAATATTAATAGTTGTCAAAAAGATATTGGGATATTGCAATTTTTTTTCTTTTTCCTTTTTCTTTTTTTGAGATGGAGTCTCACTCTGTCACCCAGGCTGGAGTGCAGTGGTATGATCTCGACTCACTGCACCCTGTGCTTCCCAGGTTCAAGTGATCCTCCTGCCTTAGCCTCCCGAGTAGCTGGGATCACAGGTGCATGCCACTGTGCCAGGCTAATTTTGTATGTTTAGTAGAGACAGGGTTTCACCATGTTGGTCCGGCTGGTCTTGAACTCCTGACCTCAAGTGATCTGCCCACCTCGGCCTCCCAAAGTGCTGAGATTACAGGTGTGAGCCACTGCACCCGGCCTGATATTGCAAATTTCTTGAATGAAGCTTTTGAATTAAATTGATTATAATTAAAAGGATAAGAAGAAAAAGGAACATAGAAGATAATAATTCCCTGTCATGGGAATTGTGGTAACAATTTCTTATTCTTTACCTTCAGAGATATAATTAAAGTACATCCTCTAAGGACATACCTGTATCACTTAGAGCTTAAAAAGCTATAAAAATGATCATTTTGTGTATTAGATCTCAGAGAATGAAGTAGATGTTAGGTAGAAGTATTTAAAGAGGATGGGGCTTACTGTTGCGGTTTTGACTTCAGCAATGTTTGAATTGCTATGTTTACAAAATCTTTCTTTCAGGAGATAAAAAAAAATACATTTTGTAGTGGTTGTCAAAGGTATCTATTGGGAATAAATTAGTAATTCAAAATTTCAATTATAGTTCATTTTAATAAACAAAATAAATCAGGCAATAAAACCTTTTACCTGATTGTCAGAAAGCCACAAAGCTGCAAGCTCTTTAAGTTTGGTAAATGAGAATGGTAAATTCTTCAATCTGCAAAAACACAAAAAGTCTAATAGCATGGGTAAAGACGGATAAAAGAGTATTTCTAAGAATTATTTAAAATATTCTGACTTGTTGGTTTCATTCTTTTCTTGAATCATTTTTCCATTGAGCTGCCTGAACAATATTTTAAAAAATGAAAACCTCCTATTTACAACCCTTCAAATACTTCCCATTGTATCTGAATAAAAATAAAAAATTGTTAACATGTATGGTTAGAGCTTAAAAGGTCTGGCCCCTAAAAACCCTCCAGAAGTTTCTCTGCAACTCTTTTCCTGACTCAGTTCTGTCAGCACAACTGGGCTCTCTCAGCATGCTCTTTTCTCTGGAATACTCTCTCCCATGCTTCACTTTACTGAATCTCACATATCCATTCATTCTTAGCTTAAATGCCATTTTCTCGAAGAGGCTTTTCTTGACTCCTCATTTAAATTACTTCCCTCAATCTGGTTTCAAAGCACCTTGTATTTTCCTTCATGAAACATATTGCAGTTTTTAATTATACATTTATATTTGTGATTATTTGCTTACTCTTTGCTATCCCTTCAAAACTGTAGGCTCCGTGAGGGCAAAGGGCCATGCTTGTTTTACTACTCAAAGAATGTATAGCTCCCAATATTATGTCGACCTTCAAGAAGTATGTTCTTTTGCCCTTCATGCAATGTGTAGTAGATATTCAAAGGGGTAATCTTAAAAAAAAATAGCACTTCTGAGATGTATAGCTTGATATTAGCCTTGGTATTCAATCAAAATTATATATTTAGCTTTGGCTTCAGCCTTTTGAGGGCCAAAGTACTTCACTGTATCTGATGTCTTTCAAACTATGCATGATCACACGGCTTACTATCAAAGCTAGTTAGCAAAAGGAGTAGCACAAACAAGGCATGCCAATGAGACTTATTATTAACTTCTGAACATTCATTTTTGAATATGAATAAATATTTTAGGTATAATATAGAATAAAAATGTCCTTGTCTTTAACATATTAGAATTCTATCAGCCAATTGAGAAATAAATTTATTTTGATAATGGAAGTGGGCAATCTTAACAATAATTAAAAATTAACTTTAGAGTTAATTTTATGTGCAAAAGCATTTAAACACTTCTTAAAAATCTAATAAATATGAAAAGAGACTGAAAGGCAATACAAATCTTAAAACTGTGCATTATATAGATAACCTTTAGGAAAAATATAATAATCTTTCTGAGCTAATGTTTATAAAATATAAACAAGAATATAAAGAATAACATATATTAAATTATATCACAATTCTTTTTCATATAATTGCTATGCTAATATTTATAACTTTAAGCCAAGTTACTTATAAAAGCTATTTCTAAATAAAAGTTATTTAAATTCACTTGAGCCATAAATTATGAAGTAAGATCTTATTAGGAGAGTTTTTCACATCATATGGGATATATTAAAAGCAGAATATCAAGTCTGCTGCATTGAAATTACATGAGTGCAGAACTATCCAGAATCATGTAAACAACATCCATGATATCATCATCAATCCAGTCATATGTGTAGAACATGAAGAAACTGCTAGAAAAGGACAAGGTACTTTGGTTTTCTTTGCTCTTCTAGTGACCTCTATTGCAAGTGAGCCCCTGTTTGGTAACATAAATGTGCAGTACATTGACCATAGGAGCAATCTTGCAGCTGACAAGGCAGAGGAATCATTGTTCCTAACTATAATGTCAAACTTAAAAAATCTATATTTTAAATATAAAATTATAATAATCATTACTTTCAGATGACATTTCTTATTTAATCTTTTTTCCAAACAGTTCCTTCTCTGGTGGTAATATTTAACTTTGGCTTTAACTTTAGCTGAATATTGATTTTTACCTCTGGTTGATTCATTGATTGATTCATTAATTTAAAAACATTAATTTGGCTCCACAGTATGTACCAGCAACTGTACTAGGACATAACTTAAGATTATATTTCTGTCCTGATGAAATTATTTTAAACTTCTGATATTGTGAGCTCCTCCATGTATTATTCATAAATTTTGCCCTAGCATCTAGCAGTGTGTCTGGCTCACTGTAGGTGAACTCAAGTCTGCTAAAGTTGTTGAATAAGTATCTTCAAAGTATTAATAGAACTTCTAACTATGGATCATTGATAATATTCGCTAAGTATACTTTGCATATTATGAGTGAAAAGAGATTGAAAGGCAATGCAAATCTTAAAACTGTGCATTATATAGATAACCTTTAGAAAAAATATAATAACCTTTCTGAGCTAATGTTTATAAAATATAAACAAGAATATAAAGAATAACTGATATTAAATTATTTTCATTCATAATACCAAGAATTTCCTAATCTTATTTATAAGAATACAGAGATTTTAAAAAATGTCTTGCCAAAAGTAAAAAATGACATTCAATGCATTTTCCAGGCTGGTAATACAGTCAGAAGAGGAAGCAAGGTTGGTTTGACATTACTTACTCTTGATGCATAAAGCTTTGGTGCTTCCTTGTCACCTGATATTATCAATAGCATTCCAAACTTTTAAATAAAATGTTTTATTCTCTTATATGGGAATATTATTAACTAGTAAGTGAAGTTTTGAAATTCACATTTTTTTCCTTAAACTAAGAAGCAAATGAGAATTCCAATGCTTATCCTGAAACTTCCAGAATCTGATTATTCTTATGATTCCATAAAAGCTAATCTTTGATCATTTCATTACCAGGTCTCTCAGTTCTTCATATCATCAATTGTCTGACTGAAACTTATTGAAAACATAGCGCTCGTACATTATATTCTGTGATCGTTTTATTTCTTAGCAGTTATCTCTAGTCAATATTTGTTTTTATCCTTTCCTACTTGAGGATAATCATCTTTTATAGAGTAGGTGGAAACAAAGATGAACTGAGGTTTGTACTTTTTCTTTTTACTCATCTATCAATATAATGCCATTATTAGAAGTAAAGGACCTAACCTTTCCTTGCTTATCCTGCTCTGAACATTACTAAACAGCCACTTGGTTGCCAGTATTCTTACTAGCACTTTGATGGAATTGAAAATATACACATTGCCCAGTTAATTTGTTGGAGACCAAAATATATGCATAAAAACATATGTGTGCATACCTACATACACATGCATGTTTTTAATATATTTTATGTATTTTTATTATAGTTATTTTCCATGTCTTCATATTATTATGATTTCTTCATATGGGAAGGCTTTTGTATATAAATTTGCATGATTTATATTTATATAATTTTAATACATTACATATGCTTTTGATATAATCAAATAACAAAATTTAGAAATACTTGGTTTAAAAACATTTACCTTCTGCTATTTTAAAGAAAGTATCAATATTTGCATTCCACATACTTCAAAAGACAGAAAATGTCAAAACTATAGGCATAAAAACTATAATTTGCTTTCTGCAAATAACTAATATTTGATTGTAAAATGTTGGAAAAATACCTGTTGTCACTCAAATTTAGGACTCTAAGTTTCTGCATCTGTCCAATCTCTTCAGGAAGAAATTCTAATTTGTTGGAGCGTAGAGACATGACTGTAACATTCTTACAACTTCCAATCTGTAGGTAACATAAGAAAATAGGTAAAAAAAAATCAGAGCATAATACTATTTTACATTAATTCTTCTAATTTTTAAAACAATTTAATTAAGCAATAGATTTTATTTTTAACTTTCTTTTAATATATGCAACATTTTATTTTTATAATGTAGCTCTTTAAAATATAGGTATATTATATATATATTATTTTAGATATTAAGGCAATTTATACCAAATATTCTTTTACATATTCAAAATGAAGAATATTCTTTATAATTTTATGCTTAAAATACTTGCTAACATTATTGTTTTTATATATCACATATTTTTGTCTGTCAAAGTGAGTACTAATATATCTTTGTTTATAACAGAAGATCATATACAGTCAAAAAATAAAACATTGTTGACATTTCCTAGGCAAAGTTAGTTTTGTTTCATATTACAGTGGTTTTTGTCACTTTTAATCACATATTTTGGCTCTAAAATAATTATATATTGATTATTGTTGCATCATTATAAGAGTGTTTAGTAGAAAATGTTCAATTGAAAATATACTTCACATACAGCAAACTTGAGCACAAGGTAAATTAAAAATACATATTTTATACTTTTTTTTGATATTAGTCAATAAAATCTTACTTAGATGTAAAAATTAACAGAATCTCTTAGGGGATCCTGAAGTTAAAATAATATTATAATGCAGCATGATAGCTTCAAAAGCATACATACATTTAAAAAGTTTGCTAAAGAAATAAAAATGTAATTACTCTAAAATATTAGTTATAACTATTCTTAAAAGCAAAAGATATAAATTAAATGACTAAATGATATTTCTGAACATGAATTAACTTATATTTTCTTACTTTTATTTGTATGCAATGTTTAAGTCAAAGGCATTTTCTGGGTCAAATATAAAAACTTGTCATTTAAAATAGAATGATTAGCAAATATATATGCTGATAATTCCTATGTATAGTCACAGCTCAACTCATGAATCTACATTGCTATTCTACCTGTTAAGATTTTACTCCAAAACAGATTCATTAAAAGTTAAGGAATAGAAAACAAGTTTATTTCTCACTTCTCTGGGTAATTCTGGAAGGAAATTCTCATCAACTGCTAACGTCCGAAGACTATGAAGGTAGCCAATGGTAGAAGGTAGTGACTCCAGTTCATTACAGCTGCAGTCAAATTCTTCCAATAAAGATAAACTGAAATACAGTAATTGTTTTAAAAGTTTAGATGGCAAAATGTTTTGAAAAAGCCACATATCCAAAATTCACCAAGACAAAAGTTATTCATGTGGTGACAGCATAACATTATATAAATTTATCAGTTCAGTCAAATGATTTAATACCATCAAATAAGTGGTTTAACTTGGTAAAATATAGTTTATTTTTTCCCTTTCTAAATTTACCTGTTATTTAACAGCCTTGAAAATGACAAAATACTTTTCTTATTTGTTTACAACTTAGGTATTCTTTTTAGCCTGATGTTCAGAATGTGTATCCTTGGAATGAATGAATACAACTGTCATGAGGTAAGTAGAAGGGTGGAGAGGGCAGGTCCAGGGGTTGGGAGAAACAATAAAAACAAAACATTGATGAAATTCTAGGTATTTACTAAGCATTTTAGAGATTAAAGAAAAAAAAAAAAAACAACCAAATCTCTTCCTCATGAAGACTCTTTAAGATGTCTAATATTTTAAAGGCCATTTTATAGATAAGAAAATTGAGTCTTAAAGGTACTAAGTAACTTATTCAAGGCCACACAAAATAACAACGCTAAGAATTAAATGCAGACAGTAAGGCTTCACTGTATTATCCTGCCCGTTAGCAGGCACTATGGACAGGGTTCATTTCATCCTGCAGATGTGTTTTGTGTGATTGATATAGTGATATTTTAGAAAGTGTTTAATTATTTAAGTATTTAAAATTTTACACAGTGATCCAGATTTTTGATGCCTCTTGAAAAGGAGAAAGATCTGGTAATAGCGGGTCTATATTCTTCCACGACAAGTAACGGAAATGGATTAATAGCTGCTGCCTTCAAATGGGCATGGCTCTTCAGTTAGCCTTCAGTTTGTCACAATCCCGACCAGTCCATACTTAGCTGGCTTTACTCCAGATCTACAGAAAGGAACTGTATGGATGTACATTGAAATTATCACAAGGAAACAAGACACTTCAATGCCTGGTTTGAGATAGCTGGGAAAAAAGTACTTGGCACAGAGTAAGCACCAGATACATTGCAGTTACTGTTGGTATTGTTGAAATTATTATTATACTGTTCTTACTATTCTATTCCTATTATATTGTTATTATTATAATAGGAAGAAACCCCCAGGGGTGAAGATTCCACCAACGTAAAGGGAAAAATGAATTTGAGTTAGGTGGAGTAAGGTTGTAGAATTAGTATCCTTTTTTTTTGAGACGGAGTCTTGCTCTATCATCCAGGCTGGAGTGCAGTGGCACAATCTCAGCTCAATGCAACCTCCACTTCCTGGGGTTTCAAGAGATTCTACTGTCTCACTCTCCCGAGTAGCTGGGATTATAGGTGCCTGCTACCGCACCCGGCTAATTTTGTTTTTTTAGTAGAGATGGGGTTTGCCATGTTGGCCAGCTGGTCTCAAACTCCTGACCTCAAGCAATCCACCCTCCTCGGCCTCTCAAAGTGCCGAGATTACAGGTGTGAGTCACTGTGCCCAGACAGCATCCTTTTTATGTTAAAACTAGCTAGTTTGAATGTAATTTGCTCCCATTATTTAGTTAATAATTGAACACTGAAATTAAGCATATAGGTTGAAGTCACTTAGAATGGATTTGTGTCCCAGCTTTGTAACTTACTAACTTTATTATTGGGTATCAACAAATTAAACACAGACCACCACAGCTCAAAAAACAAAGCAGATTTTACTTATCTGACAGGCAAAGGAATACATCAGGGAAGAAGCTCACTGAGTAACACTCTGAAGGGAAAAAATCAGTAACAAAATGGGGACTGGTGATAGTGGGTCATGATGACTATACTCACTAAGTGTTGAAAATCTGTATTATGGAGAGGGTGAGATGAATGCACAAGTCTGTATACAGCTATGCAAATCAAGTACCATTGTCCATGGATCAGGAAAAAATTTAATGCAATTAGGACCAGTCTGACTCTGACCATGGTCATTCAAACTTCATCATCTTAACAGGTTCAGCTGGTTAGAACCAGTTGTGGCGAAACACAGTGTTCAATTTTGCATAACAGCTCTTAGGAAAGTGTTGCTTAAGTAAAAAAATTTCCTTTTATATGGACAAATCCTAGAAATTCTCTCTAAGCCCCAGATTCTTTATATTTACAATGAGGATACTAATAATGCCTGCCTCATGCAGTTGCTCTAAAATGAAATGTTGTTAAGTAAAGAACTTAGCACAGTATCTGTCATGAAATACATGTTCAGTGTATTTTTCCTCTTATTATCAGCATACCAGTTAAATTTGTTTCAACATGCTTTGAGGCCCCTTGTTTGCAGGGATGGTTATATTGCTGGGATGCCAGGTGTGCACAACTCTGTTACTCTGTGAGAGATCCAGTAAGAGTTTGTTTCTCAAAAAAAAAAACAAAAATAGTCTAGCACTGGGTCTTACATATATAATGCACTCAATAAATTTTTTAGAATTGCATAAAAGAGGTTTCTGTCAATAGTGTGGGGTCACGTACTCAGCAAGGAGTCATAAATACTAGGAAATTTTTAAAATAAAAATTTCAGATTTATGTTCAGAGGCAAAAGTTAAAGAAGGTATTTAATGAAAACTATATAATTAACATTTCTCATTTTTCTTCTTTTTTTTTTAATAAAACGTGTTTTGAAGTTAGTCTTGGTCGTGGTAAGGTGGTTGTTACCTTGCACGGTTCCAATGCATGCGAATTTCAGTTGTGATGTTTCATTAAACAACACTAGTCTCCCAACAACCTGGCTCAAATTTCAGTTACTTTTGTATTTTAACTGAGTAACTGCATAAAGTATCTCAGCTTCTTCAGTCCACAAATCACAATGTGAATAAGCAGATGTACATTGTGATCAGGGACTGATCACATCACTTCCTTCAAAGTCTGTCAATGATTGATCATTGCCCATCTGTTATTCGGCTCATACACAGACAGCAAAACCTGTTGCCTTCCCGTCTCTCAGCAGTAGATAGATACTATAGACCAAATAATTAACCATTAAAGCACCACAACTATTGGATAAGGCTCCTGGTCACCCCAATTCTCTTGTAGATTGAAATTAAAAAGTGAAAATTTGCTTTACATCACCAAGGACAATGTCATTAATCCAGCCTATAGACCAAGGAATTATTTCAACTTTCAAAGTGTATTATCTTACACAGACTTTTGAATAGTCTATTCATGCTACAACTGGTGATCATGTAGTTTCTTCACCTGTGTTCTAGAAGAAATATGACATGAAATATACAATTGAAAATATTCAAGCATCATGGCAGGAAGTAACAGCAGGTAACATGCATACAGCACAGAATAAACTTTTAGCACTGTGATGGTTAATACTGAATGTGAACTTGATTGGATTGAGGGATACAAAGTATTAATCCTGGGTGCATCTATGGGGGCGTTGCCAAAAGAGATTAACGTTCGAGTCAGTGGGCTAGGGAAGGCAGATCCACCCTTAATCTGGTGGGCACCACCTAATCTGTTTCCAGCCAATGTCAAGCGGGCAGAAAAACGTGAAAAGGCGAGATGGGCCTTGCCTCCCATCCTACATCTTTCTCCCATGCTGGATGCTTCCTGCTCTCAAACATTGGACTCCAAGTTCTTCAGTCTGGGACTAGGACTGGCTCTCCTTGCTCCTCAGCTAGCCAATGTGATCATGTAAGTTAATAGTTAATAAACTCTCACATATATATATTTTCCATTAATTCTGTTCCCCTAAGAGAACCCTGACTAATACAAGCACATTGTACAAATAAATTTGAATCTAACGTAAATGGAATCATAGAAGAAATAGCTGCCCATGGGAATGCTGACCCTGCTACTACTAGAAAGACTCTAGATAAGCTTCCTGAAGACTTAGTGAAGGCAAACTTATATACGTAAATGAGGAAAGTGTGATGAAAAGAATGAAGATGTCACAGAGGAAGTGATGCTTGCAATAAACCTCACATTAAAGGAACTCTCAGAGATATTTCATAACACTGAAAGCACAAAAGATAAAATTTTGGAAGTAGATCTAAGCTTAAAAAGGAACATGACAATTCACTAAAGCACAAAAAAGATGTTCCCTCTGTTTAACAACATATCATGAAAAGAAGACAAGCATTGTTCAAGCTAACTTTGATGTTTTTTTTAAATTAAAATAAGCTTTAATTCTCAATGTTTCTAATGTTTAATATTACGGTGTACAAAATAACTGTTAGTTTTACCATTTTTCCATTTTCCTATACATTTGTAATCTACATTTACAGTATATAATGCTTGGATAAAAGGTTTTAAAGACCTTTTGTAAGAACAGTCATAATTTTTCCCATTGATTATTCAGACTGTTTTGCACAGTTTCAGATTGCATGGTCATTTTTATGATCCCCTTGATACTGTGATTTATAATAAATACATATTTGACCTTCATCCAGTTCTTGGCATAGAACTCTTAAAACCCTTGGAATTGCCAAAGTGGTAAGTGTCTTTTAGTATGCAAATGAAATAACTTATGGCTAAGGGGTCTGGGATAGCCTCAGAATGGGAGCTGACTGCCAAGGGACCCACCCTGTGATTAGAGGGTTGGAACTTTCAGTCTCACCCCCTGACCTCTGGGGAAGGGAGAAAGGCTGGAGGTTGAGTTGATCAGCAATGGACAATGACGTAATCCATTAGGCCAATATAATGAAGACTCCATGAAAACCCAGAAGGTCAAGGCATGGAGAGCTTTCATGTTGCCAAACACACCAAAGTGCTGAGCAGATGGCACACCCAGCAAGGACATGGAAGTTCCATATCCCTTCTCACACACCTTTCCTTTTGTAATTGTTCTTGTGGCTGCTCATCTGTATCCTTTGTAATATCCTTTATAATAAAGTGGTTAACGTGTTTTCCTGATTTGTGTGAGCCATTTTAGCAAGTGATTGAGTCTCAAGAGGGAGTGATAGGAAGCCACAATTTATAGGTGGTCAGCCAGAAGTACAGGAGGCCTGGACTTGTGATTGGCATCTGAAGAGGGGGGATAGTTTTGTGGGACTGAGCCCTGAACCTGTGGGATCTGATCTTAACTTCAGGTAGATGTGTCAGAATTGAGTTAAATTGTAGGGCACCCAGCTGGTATCCACAGAGAAATGGAAAATTGCTTGGTGTGGGATATCTCATAAACATCAGTGATCAAAACTAGTCTGTGTTGAGTGTTCAGAATTCAGCAGGAAAAACACAAATTGTTTGGTGGTTTCTTTCTCCTTTTCCCTTTCCCTTTCCCTCTCCTTCTTCTCTCACTCTCTCTCTCTCCTTTTTTTCTTCTTTCTTTTTGACGGAGTCTTGCTCTGTCACCCAGGCTGGAGTGCAGTGGTGCAATCTTGGCTCATTGTAACCTGCGCCTCCCAGGTTCAAGCGATTCTCTTGCCTCAGCCTCCCAAATAGCTGGGATTACAGGTGCCTGCCATTGTTTGGTGATTTCTATAGAGTCCTGCACTACCTTTTAATACTCTGTATTAAAAAGACATTTTGACTGCACCATGGGCAATAATAAATTAATAATTTAGAGCCTGAAAGTATTTTACATCTTTGGGTTGCAACAAAGAGCTATTAAGTGCAAAACATGTATTCCTCAATGCTCTTTGAAATTCCAAATATTCAAACTCATAACCTATAATTCCAGCTGACTTTATTGATGGCTATGGTGTTAAAAATCATTTAAGATGTTTTAATACAAAATCTTGTATTAAAACAGTTATCACATTTAACCAGATTACCACTGGCATTTGTAATGAAGTCTAAAAATAGACCAAAGGTTACCTTTATTTTTTAGATGCTTTATTTCTATAATTGTAGAAAATAAAAATAGGTTGCAAAGAATGTATGAAGTACTTTAAAGTGGTGTTTCCCAAACTTCAGTGTGCATGCCAATCATAAGGAGAACAAATAAAATGCAGATTATGATTCAGTGGTTTGGGGTGAGGCCCAGGTCCTTCATTTATAACCAGCTTCTAGATGATGAGATGCTGCCAGTGCAGAGAACACACAATAAGTTGCAAGGATTTAAATAAAACCGTTCCAAATCTTTCAATAGTATCATTTAAACACACAAAATAGACATTTATTGACATTAAAATACACATAACTACAAGAGTTGTGTTTAGGTCATGTATGCTTCAGAATGAATGATGCTACTTTAAGTAATAATGTTTGAAATCAACAGTATTGACTTCAGTTTCTAAAAATATTCTATATATTTTTCTCTACTTCAGCTTCAGGTTCATGACTTGCTCTTGGATGGGAAAAATATTACTGTATCATCAACCCTCAATTACCTAGCTAATAGGGAGGAAAGATTGTGAATATATTACATAGATAACTTATAATTTAATTTTAACATCATTTATGACCATTAGACACAATTAATCTATGATCAATGTAGATGATAATAAACATAAAAACTATTGGCTTTGGCCTTCACCTTCTTAATTCACTTTTAATTCTTAACAGAAGTAATGTAATTCAGTGGAAAATAGACAGGCATGGGCTCCAATTCTGCTGCAGATACTTAATAGCTGAGTGACCTTTATCTGACCTTTATCTACTATTAACCCCTGTTTTCTCACCTATAAAATTGGTTGACAATATCTAACATATGGAGTTTCAATGAAGATTAAATATATGCTAAACCCCTGCATGCTAAATGGAATAGATAATACATTCCATTAAAGTGGCCTGTTATGAGATAGAGTACCCTGAAAAAAACAATCTATTTCTTATACATATAAAAGTTGGAATATTTCTTCCCTTGATAAGATTGGTTGTTTCATAAGATAAAACTGCTTCTATTCAACAAAATGAAAAATTGTTAAGTAAGATGTGTGGGGGAAGTAAACAAATTTCAGATGACTCTGAAGAACTATTATTGTATTAACAAAAATTTAGTAAAGAAGTAGAGAGGAATAAAGGAGAGAGAGAGGGGGAGGGTGGAAGAGGCAGGGAGGAAGGGAAGGGGGAAGAGGGAGAGAGATACAGAGAGAGAGAGAGATACAGAGAGAGAGAGAGAGAGAGAGAGAAACTTGTTTGGCAAAGATGAGCTGCTTAAATGTTCACTGCCTAAAAATGCCAGTATAGCTCAAAGTAGACACCAAACTGCAGTCAGACAGCTGGGATTGGAGTCTAGACCGTAATAATTACTAGTGGGAATATCTTAGTCAAGTTACTTAATTACTGTGTACCTTAGTTTCATCACTGAGCAAAATCGGGGACAGCAGTATTTAACCCTTTGTAATAGGCCTAAATACACATAAAGGAATTAATACATGTAAAACACTTAGAATGGGTATTTACATAGTAAATGCTAAGTAACTTTTGCTATTATACTTATTTTCAGAGATTCTACAATCAATTTCATTTAATTTAGGCTAGGAGTCAAGTTTTAGGTTCCATTCTTAATTTTCTTTTCAACATTAGATAAGCTGCTTGGGCTGCTTCTAAATAATGGTAGGAAATTTGCAAACTTCAGTCAGACGAATTATTTTCTATACTGTTTTCCAAATAAACACACCTTGTTTTAGTACTAAATCCCACAGCCTATGCTGAATTCAGTGAAAGTATGACGAACATAGCATTCATTAGAAATGTAATCATCTAGATTTTACCTTTGAAAGGTTGACTGATTTTAAGCAGCTATCATTATCATACAGATAATAAACTTTTCATTTGAACCCAATTTTCCTATCTATCTAAAACAACTAGAACCTTTGCTTTCCTTTTCACTATTTAGAAAGTTGATTAGAGTGTGTGAAAATCAAATTTGTAAAAAAATTATGTTAGATTATTGGAGAAAAATATCATCCAATGTGAAATATTGTTTAAAATATTTTTTTAAAAGAACATCTGTAACCTATGAGTAGAGAATAGCTTCACTCTTTAGCAAATAATATATATATTTTTAAAAGATGCTACATGTTCCAAGTTAGGAGACTGAAAGAATTCTTAACTAACAAAAAATATGGAAACATTTCACGCATGCAGGAGTAAGTCCTGCAATTAATATTTGCCCACAGCACATAAACAGTCACAATCCTGAAATGCTGGGGAAGGAAGCAGAGGAGGAAGTAGGCAGTAGAGGAAGAGGGCTCTTAAAGGTATATCCTTAGCGGTTTTGTGCTATAACTGAAATCTTATACAATCATTAGTGAAATCCATTTGATCATTACTTTGTACTTTTCTCAATAACTTTGTGTGAGTAGATATGAAGATGCCTTTATTACTCTGAGAAACACATTAATTTTTTAAATTTTCTGTTTTAAATTGCTCTAAGTCTTTTGACTTGAAAACCAACTGCTATGATTCAAAACAGTTTATTCTTCAGGACTGTGTCACAAAACATGGAAACAATTTCAAACACCTCATCTCCTAAGAGTAGATGTTTTGAGTTTAAAAGATAGATGTTACGGACTGAATGTTTCCCTCCAAAATTCATATGTTGAAGTGTTAACCCCCAATGTGATGGTATTTGAGGATGGGGCCTGAGAGAGGTAATTTGGGGTTGGATAAAGTCATAATAGTGAGGTCCTCATGATGGGATTAATGCCTTTGTAAGAAGAAAAACCAGAGCTTGCTTTTCCCTCCAACAATCAACCCATGCAAAGAAGAGGTCATGTAAACTCACAGCAACATGGTGGCTGCCTACAAGCCCAGAGGAGAGGGCTCAGAATAAAACCTACCTTGCTGGTGCCTTGGACTTGGACTCCCCAGCTTCCACAACTGTGAGAAGTAAGTGTCTATTGTTTAAGCCACCCCATCTATGACATTTTGTTATGTTAGCCTGAGCAGACTAAGACATTGTACTATTACTACATTTGCAAATACTTATAAAATATTTTTCTTTTTTAGAACGAGATATTTCATTCATGTTATATCACCAAACCTCACATAGATGAACATAAGCAATAATCAATAAATGTCTTTTTGGATTTTACTATGAATAAAACTGACTATTGAAGCCTTCGATGACTTATTGAAGGCTATCTAGTTCTAAGTGCCACAAAAGGCTCTGACAATTATTATTATTTCCATTTTACAGATAAGAAAAGTGTGGCTCTGAGTCATGAATTGACTTGCCCATGGTCAGTTAGTGAATGGGTGGAGAAGCCAGGATTGAAACCAAAGTCTAGTTCCAAGGCTTGCAAACAGACCTCTTTGCCATACTGTCTAGGCACAATGAAGGAGACGAGAAATGTTCAAGACATGATCCAGCCCTCAATGAGCCTATATTTTAGTAGAGAAGACATGGCAAAATAAGGAAAAAGTTAAATGATGATACAAAAGATAAACATGAGACATATTAAATCTGGAAAAAGAAATAACAAGTTAGCAGTGTTTCTCTAACTTGTATACAGAGTCCTCCAAAATTATTTGTCCATGAAGCTTGCTTTTATGTCATAGCTATTAATAACCTTTGGCAAGTCACTTCACATCTCAAAACCATATGTATTACCCTTCAGGATAGAGAAGAAGGGATTTATTTAGCTTTGCCTAGGCACTTCGATTTTTCAATTCCTAGTCTACAGTCTTTCTGTTTGACCATACTCTATGAAGAAATGGCTTTTAAAAATACCCATTCAGATTTCTGAGTTTTCATTGCTTTCATCCAAGACATAAAGCTAAAAATATAAGGCTCAGTGTGCGGTATCTCCTTTGCATCTAGATTTGTGGGGCCTATTGAATTATAAAATATGAAGTTATTTACACAATGGATGACTCATCTATCACATATATTAAGAGGCATCACATATAGTTCAGTTAGCAGCTTGGCAATGAAATTTGGTGACTTCTTTCTGCTTCTGTTTCTGTATCTGTTGATGGGGACATAATACATATCAAATAGTGCTAATGAAGCCTTTAAGTAAATCAGATAATACTGGTAAAGAAAGCACCAAACATGAGGTCTGGAACACTTTGAGTACAAAAAAAGGACTTCATTATCATTTTTATTTGATATTCAACTCTTAGAGCTGCTGAAATTCCTGGGCACATGGCAAGGTTCAGCAACAACAAAATAACTAATTTTATAAGTCATTTGGCACAAAAGTTGTGGAATCTATTTTAACTGTGAGAAATGATAAAAAATGAATTCTTCCAGCAATTTTTAAGATAAGTCTGAAATATTGTAATATTCCATGTGCAGAATATTTTTGGTCGCTGCATCTGGTCTTCTCATTTCCAGGCTTTCATTGCCCCAAGTTACAGGTAGAATGTTTCATTAAAAACATAAATTATTTGGCCATTTTTGAAACTTTTATTTTTAATACAACTTTTTAATACTTTTAAGAGAATTATCCATTCAAAAATTAAAATGAAAATAAAATGAAGTATGTGAATAACCTAGCATCCATATTCACTTGCATAATTTCTCTTTTTCTTAATTTGTATTTTAACTCCGAATCAAGGCATTCAGGAGGAAAGTAGGTAGGTGCATGACAATTCTAAATATGAAGCCATACTCATTACAAACATCATCAATGTTTGATAGTCTCATCCGCTTACTAAAGAAGACTGATTTTGATTCCTGTATATTTGTTCTGATTACTATACAACAACTATATAGGAATCAAAAACAAAAGTAAGTCAGGATCTAGTGTTTATAATTTTCAGAAACTTTATACAATTCTGGAACTGGGAAACAAAAAAAATCTTAATTGAGGTGAGGTATATACATTATGAGACAGAATAAAAGAATGAGATGACATAAAATAAAAATTATAAGTTGTGAAAAGTATGAAGGAAACAGCAGGAACAGGGACAGGACATTTGCTGGTGATTATAAGGTCATTTAAGGAAGGCCTCACTGGGGAAAAGATATTTAAATCTAGATTGATAGCCTTCCCGTGAACTTGTAGCTTTTTTTACATCACCTAGGCGCTTGTGACAAGGGCAGAACACAGGCCCTTCAGGTCCCAGACCTACTGGATCAGAATCTGCCTTTTAAACAAAATTCCCAGATAATTTGAATGCTCACTGAAGTTTAAGAGTACAGACTTAGAGGATGTGACGTAGTCAGCCTTATGAAGAATAGGAAAAAAATATTTTTGGTAGAACTAACAACAAATAAAAAAGCCGTGGGACAGAGAAAAGCCTGGCTTATTGGAGGCCCAGGAGAAGGGCCAGTATGACTGAAGTGTAGTGAACAAGAAGAGTGGTAAGATTATTGAATGGCAGATGTGATTACAGTTATGTATCACTTAATGACTGGGATAAATTCTGATAACTATATCGTTAGGTGATTTCATCATTGTGTGACCATTATGGATGTATGTACACAAACCTAGATGGTGTAATCCATTACACACCTATGTTATATGATACAGCCTATTGTTTCTAGGCTACAAAACTATACAACATGATGTGATTGTACTGAATACTGTAAGCAATTATAATATAATAGTATCTATTTGTGTATCTAAACATAGAAAAGATACAGCAAAATTACAGTATTATAATCTTATGGAAATACAGTCCTATATGTGGTACACTATTGGCATCACCGTACTATCACTATCATCAGGCCTGTATAAGCTGTTTATGCATTTTATAGTAACATTTCTTAACTTTGTAGCATGAATTTTTTTGTTATAGTCTGGCAAAGTTTCCCCAGTAATTAGTAGGAAAGCCCTACAGCAAAGACTCGTATATATTTGTGTTCTCAAAGGCAAGTAAGGTGGGAATTGAAAGTCCTCCCCTACTCTGAAGCCATTATTGAATAAGGAGTCCAGAACTAGAGTGGATGGCAGCAACTTTCTGGGCTCCCCGGGCCTACAGTGAGGAGAGCACAATGTGCCAGTAAGTCTGGAAATGGAACGGGAGCTGCACGGAAGACCTAGGCCTATAGTCTCACCTTTGGATACTCTATTTCTCAAGTAGTTACATCCCTACTACAGATGATTTCAAAAAATAATTTCTGGAAGATATACATCCCAAATTTTGTCCACTTTTTCTTTTATAAATTATAGTTCCACATCTCTCATGCTGGTTGCCCTCTTGTCAATTCATATAGATGATGTCCAGAACTGACAGAATCAGAAGTATCAGAGAACACCTGAACTATTAGTACCTATTAATTCTGAGTGGATACTTCTGTCTACCAAGCTAATGCTTCAGTGGTTTTCTGGACAATTCCATTGTTATATTGGCTAATATTGAGTATGGCCAATCAAAGCACTGATTTCTCCCTACTCCCTAAGAATCTCTACTAAGTTCTACTGGGTCTTTCAACAAAGCACCTACCCTGTCCAGCTCTTTTGAAATATCGTTTCTGTCATCCAACGTAAGTATTTTTTCTGGCTTTGTGGCATCTGAAAATTTAATGAGAATGAGCAGCTTTCAACAAGAAACTTCACTATTCTGCCTTCTCAGTGTTCATAGATGCTCTAATTCTCAGTCATTCACCCTGCTTTTCTGGAATAAGCCTGTTGTCCGAGCAACTGAAGGCTGCTGACAGACAACTGATGTTTCTAAATCTGTTCCTTTTGAATATAGTATTATAAAAGCTTATACCAAGTCACTATTTAAACAGTTCAGTTTTTTCCACATTTATAATTCAACTACCAGGAAGATTTCAAAGGACATGACTAAATGCTGGTAGTAACATAAGAACTATGACTGTAGTTTACGTTGTGTGTACAGAGCTAGGCTGCAAGCCCCGCTTGGCTGCTGGGAAGGAGATAGAGTTAGACCTGCAGGTTGCCTGTTCCTAAGGCAAAGTCTGGCATGAGGTACTGCTGGTGAAGGTCAGAGGCAGAAACTCACTCTGGGGTGTGACAGGAGCTCAAGGCACACATGTACCCAGTGTTGGTGATGGGCTAAAACCAGACTGCAAAAAAAGCTGGGATCTCCTCACCTGGGAGGTCAAGAGGCCAAAATTCTGGCTGAAAATTACCAGCAAAGCTAGTTTTCAAGATGACCAAAGTCAGGGTTCCACTTTCTACTATAAAAGCTAGCTTTCTTTGTCTATTTGTAGACTATTGATGTTCTTTAATTTGTCTTCAAAGAGCCAGGGTAATTAGTTTTATAAGAAATATGAACGTAAGTGGCAAATATCAATCATGACATTAGTAGGGATAAAAGAAGTTGAATTCAGTTTCCCGTGAGTATTGATCCAAAGAAGAAAGATTAGTACCTATCTTAGTGTCTGTTTTTTTAAAAAGCATTGGACTGATAAAGATAATTACTTTTGGGTATCCCTAAAGTTAAGTTTTCTGTGCTTTATACTGGAGAAAATGCAAGTAACTGTAGAGAGAAACATATTGTATGGTGAGGGCATTCAAGTACAAAAAAATGGTTGCGACTTACTACTCTTCAAAGTCTGAACATCTGAGCTTAAATTTTAGCAACTTGTTCCACTACATAGAAGTGAAGCTTTCTAGATCAGGGACTATATGCTGACTTGGCGAGTGATGAGGAGGTGATGGGGAGAAGGATCAGGGGACAGGTGACAGACATGTTCACCGTCTTCATTGAGGGGGTAATTTCAAGGTTTCTTAGCTATGTCCAAACTTATCAAATTACAGACTTTAAACATGTGCAGTTTTTTGTATGTCAATTATACTTAATAAGATTATTCAAAAAATAAGGCTTTCGCCTCCTAGGTAGACCAAATTTGTTAAATTAAGGATTTATATGATTCTTCACGCTAAGATGTAGGACAAGATTTCAATAAAATGTCCTTACATAATTTCAGAATGAAGACAGCCTCTATTAATTTCTCACTTTACACAGATTATAAACAAAAGCACTTCAGTGGAACATTGATAATAATAGAGAGTTCTAAAAGAATTGTAAATCAAATGTTAATGACAATATGAAATTAGAAATAAATTGTTATCAGATAAATGGAGTATATTTTATCTTTAAAAGGCAATGTTAGACTTTAATCTTGAAGTTTTAAAAAATGCTAGCTAAAGCAGATGCTTTTCTCTTTAGCTTCTAAAAATACATTAAGATTCTATAAATATCAAATGTTACTAATAGTGTAGTGGTAACATATACATATTACAGAGCCTTATAAAAATTGGTTTGATTTTGCAAGAGATAGTCAAGTGAATTCAGAACTGCTACTCAGTCAAAAACAACAAACTAATAATACCTGAAAAATACTAGCAAGAGTATAATTGGAGGTCTCGGTAATCATTTTGCTTGTGAAAGATTCATGAGTAAATATTTCTCATGATGTTATATAGTTGGATGTCAATGCAATGTTTAGATATAAAATTAAATTAAGATATATACAAATACATATAAATAAAATATGGTTTAAAATAAGCTGACAGATGAACAGGATTATTGGTATCTTTAGTAGAAAATGTTTTGAAGTAGAAAACTCAAATCTATCCTTTAATTTCTGGCTTTAGAGAGGCTAACCGGTATGAAAAGTTGGCACTTACTTTCCGATTGTATTGGGTAGTATTGTAAGTTGATTGTCATCTACTTTTAGAGTAGTTAGTTTTTTCAAAAGTCCTAAAACAGAGAAGAAGGTTGATTAATACATAAGAGCAGATTTATGACAGGAAATGTGATATAAATGAAATCAAATGAATCACTTGTGATGAATGCTTGGCATGCTAATTGGCTACACTCTGCTAATACACACTCATAAAACTGATGTTCGTGTGGAGGTAGTCTAATTTTGACCTTCTAGTTGCAAAGGAATTTCTTACATCAATGACAGTTCAAGAATATCAATGCAGAGAAATAAACAAAACATACAGCTCCACATACACCCCAGTTGATGCTAATAATACTACATTTCCCTTTTGTATTCTTCAGCAAATGGACCAGTTGAAATTTTTCAAGCCAGCTGTGATTTAATATTTAATTAACTCCTAAGCAGTAATAACTAACATCCTGTTGTGATACAAATTGAAAACAAATATGAATTAAGCCCAATAATCCACAAAAATGAATACTGAGGTATTGTGATGCAGTGGTTATAATTATGCTCTTGGAAATTTACAACATATGACCTCATATTCTTTTTGGCACCATAAATCCTGACTTGGATCAGCAGTAAGCACAAACTCTTAGAACTGGCCAAGAATTTAAGTTACAACTATTTATCTTTCACTATCTGATTTATGGCCTCCATACCCTTATGGCTTGCTCTCTTCCCAGGGTTTTAATGAGCAATAGCCACACAGTAATTGAAGAACAGCTGCATTTGGCATAATCAACTTCCTTATCCAACCATAAAATAACCTACAGTATTGATATGGTTTAAACAGACCAAATCCAAGGGCAAAGCTTTAACATTTAACAAATTTTGTTTTACATTGGTCTATGAATGTACACTATAGATTACTGCATTCTGCAAACAAATTATTCTAATTGACATAGTTTCATGGTCAAATATGTTTTGAGACATGCCAAATTAAATAAAATCAAATAGCTTTCTTTAATAGTTTTTCTGGGAGCATTTAATATACTAATGTGACTCTCCAGAGTTATGGAATTCATGTGTTGGGGGGGGCGGTGATGCAGAGTATGTTGTCAAACTAGCATTTTGTGAACATGATTTAGGAAACTGGCTATAGATCATGCCCATATTTCTCAAGTATTTTGAGGGTTCCTTAAAGGCACAGAGTAAGTCACAAAAAAATCTGAAATAAAGCTGTGACTGCACTTCACATTTCAGTATGCTCTGTTACATATTCTTCAGAAGCACTCAGAATCTTTATTGCAGTGGAGAGAAATGTTATCACTATCAGCCTATTATAAGCAAATATCTGGGAGCTGAATACATCAGCCTGAAAATAACATCACCTGGGAAAGGGACAATTCACACTGTGGCAATTTATCACTGAAGTTTGAGCATCCACTGCCACATTCATTTATGTTCAAAAGGTGATTGAATCATTTTAGCTTCTCTAGAGCATATGTTAAAATATCAACCTTGGAAATATAAAAGAACACCTGAGCTTGTTTTTCAGTTGTGGAAAGAAAACAGGAAAGTATAAATCATAGCTAAGGTTTTTGTAACTTGGTAGCCTGGATCAGATGAGTGCACCTGTGTGCTAGTGGAGCTGGAGGTGGGTTGATGGTCTCAACATCACTCAATTGGGTCACAAGAAGTTTGGGGGTGGGTTACAGATGGCTGAGCAAACATCGCAAAGTCAGGGTACAAAGTACTTTCAGAGGATCATGGTCTCCAAGTCTGAAGTAATAGAGAGAAAACCTTGAGGCAGGTTGGGGCCTAAGGCTTAATGCTGATGTGACAGATTTTCTTGAAGACTAGAGTAGTGGCTCTCACAAGAAGCTTCTGTTAAGTGCATCTTTTTAAATATTTTTAAAGATTGAAGCAATTTAGGCCTTCCTGCTCAGCTCTAAGTCTGTGAGTTTAAAGGAAGCTCACTCATTTGTGATGTGGTTACTTTGCCAACACTTATATTACATCCAAGAGGACACTCTTAGGACAGAGACTGAAGCTTCTGTAGAATTATGATTGCCCCTAAGATGAAATTAGGCTGCAAGCCTCACCCTTGTTGCTCATGTATTCCTCTGGCAGATAATTTCTTTATTGCATTTCTATCATATATGCTTGGACTCTTTTACCTAGAGCAATCAAAGGTATTTTATCCTATTCCTTCTCTCTACTTGTGCCCTTCTCCAAGGCTCCATCTCTTCATCCTATACTCCCAACTAAGAAATACTGAAAAGATAGAAAAAGAAGGCCGTTTCCTACAATTTTAACTACATACACATATATATGATTAGCATCAATAAATAGTTGTGTACTCATCAAATCTAAGATTATAATAAATATATTATTATAATAGTTGTTTATTATATGTCAGGTATTATTCTAAGCAATTTAAAATATATTAATTTATTCCTCAAAATAATCCCATGATGCAAGTATTATTACTACTCTCACTTACTAGATCATGAAACTGGGGCAAGATCAAGTAACTTGTCTAAGGTCACACTGGAAAAGCCAGAATCAGAACTCTAAGTAATCTATCTATAAAGCCTGTGCCCTTGACTTCTAAGTGAGGAAGATAAATTATTTTGGAAAGCAAAAAATTGTGTTTTTCTTTATTGAGTTTCTCTCCTATCCAAAGAAGCTGATTATTAAAACTCTCTATCTAGAAGAGGACAAGAGTCCCCTGCATTTTCCCTGGAACCAGCACAGGAAAAGTGATTCAGCACACAGGGCTTGTTGCTGAGTATATCACTCCATTCAAATACTCCACAGCTGCAGAGGAACTCAAATAGGCATGGAGAAAGTAAAGATTTTATTGTAATTCCTTCTATTAATACTATGAAGATTCTTATCTTTTATTCTTTTTAGCTTTTTTAAAAAAATTACAACGATAGTATTTTTAACAGGTATTTTCATGTAATATATGGATTATACATAATATGACTGTTGCTTTTTTTTTTATTGCACTTTGGGCTCTGGGGTACATGTGCACATCCTGCATCCTGTAAGAACCGAACTTACAGCTGCTGTTTATGGTTTGTAGCCCATCAGGCCTGAGGATATTGCTGGATTTCCATTCTATCTCAGGTTTATGTTGATGATCATTCTTCTTAAGCAAAAATAATTTTTCTTTTTAAAAATTAAAATTTTTTTTTTCAGAGATGGAGTCTTGCTATGTTGCCTAGTCTGGAGTCTAACTCCTGGGCTCAAGCAATCCTCTTGTCTCAACCTCTTGAGTAACTGGGACTACTGGCACATGCCACCATGCCTGGTTACTGTGGCTAAATTATTTTGTATACTAAGTGTTCAAACAGCACATAGAATATGCCGGGCACAATTCTTGGCACTTCCTTTTCTACCACTTTTTAATTTTTTTGAGATAAGGTCTCATTCTGTCACCCAGGTTAGAGTACAGTGGTGCTATCATAGCTCACTGCAACCTCTGAACTCTTGGGCTCAAGCAATCCTATGCCTCAGCTTCATAAGTAGCTAGGACTGTAAGTGTGTGGCATTGTGCCTGGTTAATTTTTTAATTTTTTGTAGAACTGGGGACTTGCTGTGTAGCCTAGTCTGGTCATGAACTCTATTGCCTTTGTAAAATCAAATTTTCTGTGTTTTGTTTTAGATGTGTCTCATAACCACAATATAGCTGAACTTGAAATTCTGGAGCTTTTAATAGAATAAATTTAATCCATTAAATCTGTTACATTTGTTGTGATTTATGACAATTTGAATTTATTTTTACCATCTTATTTTAAAATTTCTATCATTTTTTACATTTCATTATTTTTCTTCTACTCTATGAATATTTTCTTTCATATCTTTTTGCCTCCTCTGCTGGTTTGGAAGTACCATTTATTTCTAGTAAGTAGATACATTTAAATTTTTAACATGTCTATTTAACCTAATATTTCATGCAAATTCTAAAGTTATGCAGTATTTCTAGCCTCTGCTTGAATGAGATGAGGTCCTTCACATTCCTTAATCCTATCTAACATTGCTCTACCCAGTTTTTCATTTCAGCATTCTAAAAATAAGACTCTTTTATAGGCACTAATTATTTAGCTATAACAACTTAATTTACCAGATTAAGTTGGTAAATTAAATTACTTAACTTACCAAATTGAGTTGGTAAATTTGGTAAAGCTTGCCATTGTTTTATGCATTCACTTTCTTCCTTCTGAGTTTGTTTTTGTTTTCTGAGTAAAGTACATTTTTGAAGAGCAGATTCTCTTATCCTTGGTATATGTTCAAATATATTTGTTGTATACTCACTCTTGAATGAATGTTTAGCTGAGTATAGAAATCCAGTCTGCCTTTCTTGGCACTGAGTCAGTAATGAAGAAAAATACGTTCTTTGAATATACATAGTTTTTATATCCTCATGATGTATTTAAAATGGTATGGAATGGTGGTTGAGTAGGGGTGTGAGGTTATGCAGTAAGTTGCTCTGTCATCTTGACCAGTGGATGTTCTCTGTAATCATACTTCCTTACTTGTTACAACATAAACCGGTATTTCCTAAATTTGTCTGATCACAAGTTTCACCTATGATATTTAATAAAAATACAGATGAGGGGGCTTGCCACACTTACTGAATCAGAATTTTAAGAGACAAAGTCTAGAAATGTGGAAGTGTTTAATAAAAGTCTCAGTTAAGACTCATGATTGAGCAAGCTGGAGAAATACCATTATAAAATATGTGATTATGTAAATAAAAGTCAACAATTCTAGGAAGAAAGAAAAGATGGACCACAATTTTGCTAAAACTAATGCTCTTTATAAGCCTCAAAGAATGGCTAAGTAGAGACAGAAAACTTGGAAAATTGCCTCATCTTCCACTGGATTAGCTAGGATATGACTTAATTTTTAAAAGTTATACATTCTGGAACTTAATAATAATTAAAAATTTATAACTAGTATGCGGAGCTAGGGAAAAGGGAAACAGAAAATTCACTGTGGAAAACTACGGCAATCACAAGCTGGCTTGGACTGGATCTGCAGCATCCACAAAGGATAAGAGCACCACATTGCTAATATAAGCCTGATTCTGAACTTCAGTCAATCTTAATAATGATCAAGTTCCAGAACATACAGCACATTTGTTTCAAAGAGGGTAAAATCTATGTTACAAAGTTAAGTAATGTAATGATTACCCTTTTAGTTGAATTCTCTTACAAATACTAACAGCAAGATACCTATACAAAAAAGCTTACTCATTATTTAAATGAGTCTTTCACTATTTACTCATATAAACATTCTTAAACAAAAATGTATGAGTGCTTTTTATATACTAACAGGTAAATTATAGGCTCTAATAAATTTTAACACGTTAAGGACATGTGTCTTTTTTTTTTTTTTTTTTTTTTTTAGATGTAATCTCACTCTTTTGCCTGGGCTGGAGTGCAAAGGCGCAACCTCAGCTCGCTGCAACCTCTGCCTCCCAGGTTCAAGCAATTCTCCTGCCTCAGCCACCTGAGTAGCTGGGATTACAGGTGCGCACCACCACGCCTGGCTAATTGTTTTTTTATGTTTAGTAGAGATAGAGGTTTCACGTGTTAGTCAGGATGGTCTCGAGTCTTTTTTTTTTTTAAATAATAGAACTAAGAAGACATTTTATGTTTATACTTTTTAGATGTTATTCCTATATTATAGCAATATTACAACAATATTACAAATAGAATATAGCAACATCCTGTGGATGGAAGCTATTGTAATTCTATAATAATATAAGGATACATACGTGATTATTAAATTATTCTAAATAAAACATACATACACCTTATAATAACATTTTACAACTTAGGATATATAACAATTTTTAAACAATATCAATTTGGTAGGATCATTTTAATAGGAGAGACTTCTTGAATTTGGGATATTTGTAAGATACTATTTTATGATTTACATAGTACATTTTTAAATTTATCAAAATCAGGCTAACAGCATATTACCTATATCTACAGACAAACTATACTTCCAAAAAAGAAAATGGTATATTGGACATAAATATTTGTGACAAAATATTATATTCTCACCTATAGAGTCAGGTAATTGTTGCAACATATTGGATGACAATAAGAGGTCCTCAAGGGCTTCACATCCAGAAATATCCATGTCAACTGTTTCTATTCTGTTTTTTGACATATCCAGGTATACCAACATCTTTAACTTCCCTATAGACTTGATGACATTGCATAAACTCAGGGTTAGTTGAAAATATTTCACAAGACATTTTAAAGTTGTAAGAACCATAACACTGTAAAGTTTATTTTAAAAGCAACCACAACAATAACAAGTGTTGGCAAGAATGTGGAGAAACTGTAACCTTCAAACATCGGTAGTAGAAATGTAAAATGGTATAGCCACTTTGCAAAACTGGCAGTTTCTCAAAATGACCCAACAATAAATAGATATATACCACTATAGGTATATACCACTGAGAATAAAAACACATGTACACACAAAAACTTACACAAAGGGTCACAGATGCATTATTCACGATGCCAAAAATTGGTAACAACCCAAATGTCCATGAATTGATGAACGCATAAACCAAATGTGGTATATACATATAAAGAAAATATTACTTGGCAATAAAAAGAAATAAAGCATTGATACATGTTATACAGTGGATGAGCCTTGAAAAGATATGCAAAGTAACAGATGCCAGTCACAAAAGACCACATATTGTATGATTTCATTTATATGAAATATCCAGAATATGCAAATCCATAGAGATAGAAAGTTGAGTAGGATTGCTAGGAGCTGGGTGGATAAGATTATGGGAGTTACTGCTAGGTTCAGAGTTTCTTTGAGGGGTCATGAAAATGTTCTAAAATTAGATTGTGGTGATGCTTGTACAACTATGTGAGTAGTTTAAAAACCACTGAGCTGCATATAGTAGGTGAATTATATCTCAATGCAGCTGTTAGAAAATGCAGCAACAATCTTGAAGTTGGCACTGAATAAAATAAATAACTCCCAACTAAATAAGCTGCCACTGAAACAATGACATTGACATGTTGATCCTTAAAACTTCAAATGCATAACAAATGTTTTAAATTTTAATTTTGGAGATTACCCTACTAATCGGAATCAATGTTTTGCTCATTCAATGACTCTTTTTGAAGGATCTACTATGTACCAGTATCTGTGTTATATATTGAAGGACAGTCAAGAATAAGACAGCTAAGTATGGGGATACACTTGCCATGATGAAGGCAAAGTTTTTATCCATAAGGAGTTCTCAGTAGTGAAGGAAACTTTCAAGTAAAAAAAAGATTATAATGCCCTGTGACATGTGCAATAAAAAAGCAAGTAGTGAATGCCACAGAAAAGGGAAGGACTGCAAATGGCCTGGAAGATGCTGCTTGTCAAAAGAAGAGAACCTGTACCTGGAAGAGAGACCAGCACGTGCATTTATAAAGTGTGACAAAGCATGCTACGATTGAAGAGGAGTGGGAAATTCAAAGGGCTGAGTATAGTGATGAAGTTGAGATTACAGGAAGAAGCCAGTTGCTGAAAGGGTTTATATGTCATGTGAAGAAATAAGAACTCTATTTTATAGGCAAGGAAAGCAAAAGGATTGTAAGATGGGGAATGACGTGATTATATTTATGCTTAGAAGAAATAACTTCAGGGAACTTTCAAAAGCTGGAGTCAAGGAGATCTGTTAGAAGGATATAGAATTATTTTAGCTGTTAAGGCAACGGAAGTGATGATGAAGAGGGGATGGACTCCAGAGAAAACTAGAAGTGGAAAGATTGGATTAGCAACTGATTTCTGAGGAGAGGGAAGGATCAACCCATGTCTTGGGCAAGGAGTGAACATGTGGGTGGGACATGGACTACAGGAGTTAGGGCAGGATGTAGGTCTTCATTTTTCATTTCCTTTAGGGCATGTTTTGTAAATAAATGTTCCACATATTTCAGTTCCTCAATGAATGGTTCATCTGTTTATCTGCTCTACCTGTGCACACTTTACCATCTCTACTTACTTGACAGAGTATAAATAAACAAATATACAATAAATAAATAAATTTATTACATACACACAAGCTCACACTTGGCAGTATGCTAAGTGCTTTATATATATTATTGGATTCAATATTTTATATTTTTGCTACCCAAAATGTGTTCTGCAGACCAGCAGCATTGACACCACCTGGAAGCTTGTTAGAAATGTATAATCTCAGACCCATCCCAGACCTGCTGAATTAGAATCTGCATTTTAACACATATTAAAGATTAGAGATTAAGTAATGTCACATGTTGGATTCCTTGGGAAGCAGAGACAAAGACAGAAGTTTTTGAGAGAGTGTTTAGGATTAACACCAGTGGAAAGGATGAAGACAGTGAAGAAAGGGAGCAGGATTGGGTAGGCAAGAAGTTGGGCTATGATGAAGTCTTAAAAAGTCCTTGGCTGACACTTCAAAGATCACTGAAGTTGGGATTACCCTAAAGTTGTTCTGAGTAGAGGATGAAGAGCTGAGCCTTTATATACCTGCATTGATTGATCATTGGACGGAGGTCTCTGGGAATGGGGTTATGGTCTTGGGTGAAGATGTTCTCTTTAGGTGAGGCAATTTCTGAAGAAGGCTGGAGAGCTGCAAGCAGCATTTCCAGAAGCTGGGAGAATAGAGTAAATTCTTCAGTCCTGGAGAAGGATGCACGAGAGCATCTACTCTAAGTAACACTCCAAAGTTATGTCATTAATATGGAGTGGAGCTAATATCAAACTCACTTTTATGAGACTACAGACTACAAAGCCCATTTGAAGGGCACACATCCTTAATTAACCCAATGCAAATTTCTAGCCCTGGTCCCTCAGCTTTTCATGTGGGTGCAGAGTGTGAGCACAGGCTTAGAGTGACTGAATATTTGCTAGCCAGAATCAGAGTACTTTGGGTGAGTCAGCCCAGAGGGCTGAGTTCCTCCTCATGCTTGGAAATGTGTCACTTGGAAAAATACCGTCATTTTACTCATAGCTTTCCATCCCAAGGAACTATCATGTTACCTAAACTCACTCTTCTTTTCCATTGAGCAATGAAAAAATAGGGTGTGTGTGTGTGTGTGTGTGTGTGTGTGTGTGTGTGTGTGTGTTTCCTTTTTGTTCCTTTATCATGAGATAGCATGAGAAAATTTATTTTCTCCTTGAAGCTTCCTTCATTGCTGTCTTCAGCATAACTTAATATTTTGGTGTGCAGTTCCTAAACATTCTTTTTAGAATAACACTTTGATGTTTAAAACACTGTATTAAGGCAATCATAGCCTGAGGACTGTAAAGGCATAAATTTGTACAGTCCTTGAGGATAAGTGAATGTTGATCCCACGTCCTCTGGGAATAGAGGGGTCTGTAGGTGAGCAGTGGACAGCAAATGAAAAGAGCGGAAACCACAAGTAAAAGAAGATACCGGAGTTTGTTTAAAATAAATATGAATTCAGTACATGGTTTAGTCAGATTTTGGTTGATTAACCTTAGATTGATGGTCACAAGATAGAACTATGTAAAAGACTAAATATCTTATCATTATCTATTTGCTTCTCTGATTTGTGAAAAACACAGTGGAAAATTATAGCCCAGGTGTCCAAAAGTATTCAGAATGTATATTAACTTTATTATGATACATGAACTAAGAAAAAAGTGAATGTGGTTCTTTTCCCTGTGGTTAATGATATTAAATGTTTTAATTATTCTGTGAAACTGACAGACATAGGCTGGAGACCGCACTCAAGATAGGTCATTCAAAGACAAACATTTTTTGGGTTAACTGAAAAACAATTCTTCACCAGCACCAACATCCAGAAAGCCATGGCTATTTCTGGCAGTGAGGCGTAGGGTATTCCCACACAGCATATAACAAAATACCAAGTGCAAGTACGTGAAATAAAGTAAGGAATCTATATATAGCCAGAAGTACATATGAAAAATCTACTCTTGAGACAGACAAATTAGGTAGCATTGTATGTTTTATGGAAGATTTCATCCCTGCCTTTCCATTTATATAACAAACTTATTGAGAAATTTGGCATGTGAGTTGATTTGCACAGTGGATTTTGGGAATGTAACCATTGTGAAAAGTAAAATTCTCATTTGTACCTTCTATCGGTTCCATAGAGAGCTTTTGGGAGCTTTACAGTCAACAGCAGCCTCTGGTGCTGGTTTGAATTACAACTCCACTATTTACTGGCTGTGTTATCTTGGGCCAGTTACTTTTTTGTGTTTTAGTTTCCTCATCTATAAAATGGGGATGGTAGCAGAACTTACTTCATAGGGTTGTCGTAGGGATTCAATGAATCAATATTTGTAAAACACAGACAGAATGCCTAGCCCATTGTAAATACTATGTATTTTTTTAAATAAGTAAATATATTGAAGAAGAGGTATAAACTTTCAACTAGGCATACATTCTGATTCTTCAATCTTTGCACAGGGGTTGATAAGTGTCTTACCTGTGTTGCCTCAGGATTTGTATATATCTTGACTATAGCACAAATCAGGCTCTGCTATGAGTAGTGAAATCCAGATCTGTTTATCCTGCCATGTGTGAGCTTCTCAAACAAATATATTCAAGGTCATTGAATATATTATCTTTGAAACCCTGACATTAGCATAGTTTCTGATTCATAAAGCTTTGCTGGTGCATGATTTTTAAATAAATCAGTAAACAATATATGTGCATATTTTTCTGTTTTGTGTCTGTGATGGTATAAATGTATCTTTTGATAAGAGCATAAATTATTTTTCCATAATATTTTTTTCAGATTTTCTTTTCTTTATGTGGTCTTATGCTTGTTTAAAGAGAGAAAAAATGTCGTGTTCTTGTTGGTTTTGCTGTCATTTTAAGTAATTTTTGATGTCAATTCAAAAACGAAATAAAATTGGCTTTGAGAATACATATCTAAACCTCTGTGTTGGCTGAAGATTTATTACATATTCACCTGCCATGGCTACTTAGACCAATGCCAGGAGTTTGGAGTTGTGCAAAACAATAGGGAGACTTGTGTTTGTGCTCTCTCTCTCTCTCTGTTGCTCTCTCTCTCTCTCTCTCTCTCTCTGTGTGTGTGTGTGTGTGTGTGCAAGTGGCAAAGGGCAGTGTTTTATGGGAACACTCTTCTGTTAGATGGAAAAAATAGGAATAATCACACTCAGTGCATTGACTGGTAAACCTATACTCAGGAGATATTACTGGGCTGGCCTTTAGTTGAGGAAAAAATTTGATCAAAGTATGATCCTTCCCATTTTCAAAAATTCACGTGAGTTCTACTGAAAATCACCTGAACCGAGAGAGATTTTTATTTTGTAGAAGAGCTCTAACAAAATGAACAAAAACCACTGTCTAGTTACTTGTAAAAATAAGGTTGATTTTGTAAAAATAAAATTTATATATAGTATTTTGTTCTTTAAAAATATAACTATAAATTATTTCAGCTTTTAAATAACAGTAAATGTGGGAAGAGATGGCAAATATACTCTGAAGGGAATAAGAAAAATCTTTCTTACATTTTGTATTACCTGTAACACTCACAAAACGATACATAAAATACTAAAAAAAAATGGTGGAAACACTTGGTGACTGAACACTGCTAATGAGTATTATTTTACTTTGAAATGCAAACACTGAAATTTAAGATTTGAGATTATTATCAGATACAACAAATATCTAACATAAATATTAGACAACATGGTAGAATAAAAACTTACATACCCCAGGTAGCACTTGTAATGCATTATTATCCATCCATAACTCCCTCAAATTTTGTATTTGATCCAGAACTTCAGGCTGAGAGAAAGGTAGGAAGGAGAGAGGAAAATAAAATTAAATTAGTTTTTACTTACCACAAATATAAGATGTAATTTCTTGAATCTTGAACTTTCATTTGGGAATCTAGTGTTAATTGTCTAAGAATGATTCCACATTTAACAGACCTCTAGAAAAACTGGTATTCCCTGATGTAGACAATTTGGAATTGAGCTGGAATCAGTCATAAAAATAACAATAATATGGAAGATCTATTACTCACACACATTCTTCCTAAATACCTTACAATTATTCTTTGGAGCACTGATTACACTCTATTTGATAAATATCTGTCTTTGTCACTAGAGTATAAGCTTTTCAAGACCTGAGGAATGTTTGTTTTATAATCACTATATACTCATATCCCTGTTGCTTGCCATGGGCACACAGTAAGTTCTTACTGCGTGTATATTAGCACCTGGCATACAAACACCCATGCACACGCAGGAATTACAGAACTGTGATGAGATAATATTGGGTTGGTGCAATTATGTTTGCACCAACCTAATATGAGTAAAGTGAGTAAGACGCATTGACTTAAAAAAAAAATAAGTCCCTAACCTACCACCTGAAGAATCATGGACTTTTAATCCCTTCATTTTGTCAATGAAGAATTATTTGTTGAATAGTCAGGGATGCCTCCTACATGTAATGCACAATGTAAGATGCACAGTCATATAAACCCCAGTACTTGCCTTGAAATAGCTGATGATCTAGATGTAGATCTAGGGGAGACAAATGTTTATAAATAACTAAAACACAAGGCAGTATACAGGAGAATACTTCAGAATATGTTTTAAAAGTTCAGAGAAGAGAGAGAGAATATGATCAAAGCGTAACATGTAGTATATAACAAAATACTTTCATTCTCTAACTAGAAGCTGTCTCTAACTTGTAACTCCTGGCAGCAGATTGTATAGAGAGAATAAAGGTTGCTATTGCTGCCAATGTCATAACCTTCCTTGTGGTAGCCTAATTTCTCTCCAGAAATTACTGCCTTCCCTATTCTTAGGCCTTGTGCTTTCTTTGAAGCCCATTCTTTTTTTTTTTTTTTTTCCACTTCGGTGATGACTAAGGACTCAGCTAATTAGTGCATAATATCCACCTGGCCACAGAGATTGGTCCAGGGATGGGAACATGACCCATTCAGAACACATACAAAGCAATGAATCTTTGTGACTTCTGGAGAAAAGACTTTTGCTCTACTCTGCTGGATTTGAAACGGAAAGGGAACAGTCCTGGGAACTTCACACATGACAAAAAAGAGAGCCTGTCTGAGGACAGAGCATTTCTACAGAAAGTAGAGCTAAAGGATAAATCCTGGTGAGATCATATCAGCCTGGAAAGAATATTTTCTGTTTTTTTTCTAACTGAAAGAATTATTACTTACTGAAACAACAAAATACAAAACAGTTCAATAAAATTTGGAACCTACCTAGGTTCCAAAATACAAAAGCAGTGCATTTTGTAGAATACTTGTAGAAAAGAATAGAATTATATCAAAGTTACCATGAGAATATTAGTAATTGTAGGTCTGTGGAGGTTATCTACACATCCTTAACAAATTAGGAGGGCTTAAGACTTCCAGACCTACTTTAGAGATAGTCTCTGATTCCTTTAGCCTGTGCTTGCAATAGAACTTATGGTATGATTCTTGGAAGAAGTTTCCCTAACAAGTACTGAAATTTAAAGTTAGAGACATGGCATTCTGCTGTGAAATCAAAGTCATCCATGAGGTAGTACAGAGGATGTGTGTGTGTGCATGCAGAAAAATACTTCTACCGTCACTTGGATAATAGAGAACCGACAATGAACTGCTCTGCCTATATTTCAGTCTGGGCAAGGATGGAAAACATAAATCATGTGTAGGAAGCACACTCTGATATGCAGAGTTTTTGAGGCAGAGAGCTGGCTAGCAACAGGCAGATGAGTTGAAAAACATCAGTCATGTGTGGTTCTTCTCTTTTCTCTTCTGTTCTCCTTTCTTCTCTTTTCTCTTCTCTCCTCTTCTTTTTCTTTTCTTTTCTTTTCGATGCAGTCTTACTCTGTTGCTGAGGCTGGAATGCAGTGGTGCAATCTCAGCTCACTGCAACCTCTGCCTCCTGGGTTCAAGTGATTCTCCTGCCTTGGCTTCCTAAGTAGCTGGGACTACAGGCGTGGGCCACCATGCCTGGCTAATTTTTGTAATTTTTGTAAAGATAGGGTTTCATCATGTTGGCCAGGCTGGTCTTGAACATTTGACTTAAGGTGATCCACCTGCCTCAGCCTCCAATTTTTTTTTTCTTTTTTTTTTTCTTTTTTTTTTTTTTGCCTAGGCATTAGGCAGCTGTAAGGAGAAGCAAAAGAGCTGCATACTGAGCAAGGTTCAAAAAAGCTGACATGTATATAATAAGACAGAGACTGACGTATAAACTTGTGACAGTAAACATTATTACTCAGGGTTGACCAGATTATGCTGTTTAAACAAATTAACCCTGAAATCTCAGTGATCTTGTGATAACATCTCAAGACTGTCAGGAGAGCCAAAGCAAGGGAAGAGAGAGTGTGGAAAATTCACCATTGTTCTTAAAGATATTGGGCTGCAAGTGACATGCAGCATTTATGCTTATAGCTCATTGTCTAGAACTATTTATATGACCTCACCCTAAGAGCAAGGAAGGCAGGGAAATGTAGGGGGAGGATGTGGATTATTTGGTAAATACTGTTGTCTGTGCCACACAGTAACAGTGTATGAAAAAAAGAAGGACAAGAACAGATATACAGCACTTCTTAATTTATTCATCCCTCATTAAGTAATATCTTATTAAACATTTTCTAAGTGCTACACATTACACTAGTCATAGTGCATGGTATGGTCTCTGCCCTCAAGAAATTCAAAGCTTGTGTTTTTTTTAAAGGAGATAGACTTTGTTGCATAAGTGAAGGAGCATAATTAAAATATTTTTAATGGGAAGTGATTTTGGCAGATTGGTATTCTGTATATATACTCTATCCTATTCAAAAAAAGAAAAACAAAAACAGGAAACTTAACAGAGCTAGTAATGAAAGAGGTAATGAGGAATAAAAAGCAGTTGATTCAGGAAACATTTAAAAGATAAAAATGTAGGACTTGGTGACAGGATATGGGGGCGAGGGAGTGAGTCATGCACAAACATGTCTTCCAGTCTCCCAGCATGCGGTGATGTCACCAATGGAGATGCAGAATATCAACGTGGAAACAGATAAATGGGAGAGACTGAAATCAGTTTTAATCATAATTAACTTTACGTTCCTGGGGACATAGGTGGAGATGACCAGGAATCAGCTGGCTATCAAAGTCTGAAGCTTAGGGAATAGGTTTGAGCTGGAGATACAACTTAGAAATGTCACAGAAGTAGAAACTCACGTGAATGAGCTCTCCAAGGGGAATGTGAGGTGAACTAGAGTGCAGCTGACTGAGGACGGTACCTTAAGGGACACTAATACTTGAGGGCTGAAAACAGGAAGAGCAATAAGAAGAAATGGAGTCTAGAAGTGTAAGGGTGACTAGAGTCCAATGAATAGAGTTGTGTTAGGAAAAAGGAAGTGAACAAGAGCATCCTACACAGGAAAAGTGTCCAGTGAAGAGAGACTGAGGATATCTACTCCATTTTAAAAACAGTAGATCACTAGTAACCTTGATGATAAACATTGTGATGGTTAATACTGAGTGTGAACTTGATTGAATTGAAAGATGCAAAGTATTTATCTTGGGGGTATCTGTGAGGGTGTTGCCAAAGGAGATTAACATTTGAGTCAGTGGGCTTGGGAAGGCAGATCCACCCTTAATCTGGGTGGGCACTATCTAATCAGCTGGCAGCAAATATAAAGCAGGTAGAAAAACATGAACACCTAGACTGGCTTAGCCTCCTAGCCTACATCTTTCTCCCATGCTGGATGCTTCTGCCCTCAAACATTGGACTCTCATGCTGGATGCTTCCTGCCCTTGAACATCAGACTCCAAGTTCTTCAGCTTTGAGACTTGAACTGGCTTCCTTGCACCTCAGCTTGCAGTCGACCTATTTTGGGACCTTGTGATCGTGTAAATTAATACTACTTAATAGACTCTCCTTTATATATCAATCTATCCTGTTAGTTCTGTCCCTCTTAGAGAACCCTGACTAATACAGACATTTCAGGTGATAACTATCTTACAGTGCGTTGAAGATAAATAAGAAGAAAATAAATAGATACAATACAGGTAGAATGTTCTTTGTAAAGTCTGAATGAGAAGAGAGGAGAAAAGTTAAGGGGCTATGAAGAAACTGAGGGGTCAAGGGAAAGGAAAGCTGATGTGAAGACACTGGCAAAGAGGAACAGATTAAAGATAGATAAGATGCTACAAAAATAATGGAGTAAATTCCAAGAGGAGACACTGGAGAGGAGATTGACAGCATAAGAGGAGGGGCTGACACTGAACAGAAGTGATGCATCTCATTTGTTCAGACTAGAGGGAAGATTGCAGGGATAGTATGGGTGTAGGTGGCATGGTGGAAGGAGGGCTGGTAGTTGAGGGAGGCATTTCTAAGCTCTCAAATTTCTTGATGAAGTAGGAAATGAAGTAATCTGTTAACATAAGGGAACAAGAATTTTGTATACATGAGCAGCTGGGGAGAATGGTCCATACTGAAGTAGTTTGAGAGGAATCACTGAAGGCAATCAAAATGATAACAATTATAACTTTTTTTTGGTGGTGGGGCCAGGAAGGAAATTGACAGTCTAAAAGAAAATTGAATAAACAAAAGACTTCAGGTTTCCATAGGTCAGAGAAGAGTGTAGCAGGAGCGAGGGACAGACAGAAGTGGAAGAAGGAAAAATTAGAATTTAGAGTAGAATTTGGAGAGTCAAGATTTCTGAAGTCATTTTGGGCAATGGCAAAATTCAAACTGTAACTCTGGGGAGAGTTGGCTAAGGTACAAAATATAAAGTCTTGGTGTGTGGGTTGGGGAGGATGCTGTGGGAACATAAGGCCTTTCATGATTTCCAGGATTTGGGCAACCTGTGATGCATAAACTGCTCTCTTGGCTGAGTCAGGCAAAGTGGCAGAGAAATATGATCAATCATACCTCTGAAATTTCTCTAATTCTGGGTTCTACTGGAAACTTTAGGTATCTATAACTACTTGGAAAGAGAACACTGACTCTAGTCTATATTTCTACTTTATTTCAAAGGTTCTCATTTAATCTATTTAATAACATAAGGTGATAATAGTCCTACTTTATGGATAAATAATCTGATGATCATTTCTTAAGGAAAATGAGAATAATTTGATGGAGGTTGCGTAACTGTAGATGACATTGTTGCTCAGGTCTTTTGGCTACAAAAATGACATCATCTTAGAGCTTAAAATTGAAATTCCAAAATAACGAAGAGAGTTGGTAATCGCAAATACCCAATAAAGAAAGTAAAGCATATGCTGTATTTCTAAAAAAAAGTACTTTTATTACAGGATATTATAATAAAAGGTACTACAGAGGAAACCAAAAATTTCCTAAGAATAGCATAGACAGAGATCCATATATAGCCTTGCTGAAAAGAAGACAAACCACAACATGAAATGATATAATAGTATTTCATAATCAATAGATGATTTTAAAGTGGATCTTGGAACTTAACTAAATGGCTTACATCCAACCAACACATACATCACATTTTTCTATGCTAATTTAATCACTAAGTCAATTGTTTCCATTAAAAATGAGTGAATTAACTCCAGGATAACTTGGAATATTCAATGCTGATGAAACTGCAATAAGATGAGCACTCTCATAAATGGCTTTTGAGATTATAAACCGTAATCTTTTTGGAAAACATTTTCAAATATGAATCTCACACCTCAAAAACTTTCATATCTACTTCTAAGCAACTATCCTACCTAAATGATCTGAAATATAAAAAAAATACAAAATTTTAATTACAGAATAATATTAAAAAGTTGGTCACAACTTAACAACAGTGTAAGGTAAATTATGAAAAAGTGACATGTTGGTAAAATGCACAGCAAAGAAAATGAATTATCTATATTTTTATGTATGAAGAGGAATAGATCTTGCAAATAATATTGCATAAGTAAGCAAGTACAGAAAATTTATATAGCACAAATCAATTTACGTAAGTCAAAAAAACTGCTATATACTAATGAATACATATACATGCATTTTAAAATAGAAATATGGAATAGATGTACAACAAACTCAAAGTAATTTCCTTGGTGAAGAAGGAATTGGAATAGGACTTGGAGGGGGAACACAGAAGAGGTCTATTTTATAGCAAAAAAAGAGATCAAAATCAAATAGAAAATGGATGGGCATGGAGGCTCATGCTTGTAATTCAAGCACTTTGAGAGGCCAAGGTGGGCAGATCACCTGAGGTCGGGGGTTTGGGACTAGTCTGGCCAAGATGGTGAAACGCTGTGTCTACTAAAAATACACAAATTAGCCAGCTGTGGTGGTACATGCCTGTAATCCCAGCTACCTGGGAGGCTGAGGCAGAAGGACTGCTTGAACTGGGGAGGCAGTGAGCCAAGATCACACTACTGCACTCAAGCCTGGGAGACAGAGTGTATCCTTTTGAAGGTGATTTTACCATGATCGATAAGAATGAGCTGATAAAACGGTTACACCAATATTAACACAGAGAAATCATATATTTTGTATGACTGAAACAAATTCCAATAACTCCTGCCATGTATGTACAATTTTAGCCTGTTTCATTAATTTGTTTTTATTTTATTTTATATTTCCATAGGCTATTGGGGAACAGGTGGTGTTTGGTTACATCGGTAAGTTATTTAGTGGTGATTTGTGAGATTTTGGTGCACGCATCACCCAAGCAGTATACACTACACCCAATTTGTGGTCTTTTATCTCTCACCCTTTCCTATCCTTTCCCCCTGAGTTCCCAAAGTCCACTGTGTTATTCTTATGCCTTTGCATCCTCATAGCTTAGCTCTCATGTATGAATGAGAACACAGGATGTTTGGTTGTCCATTCCTGAGTTACTTCACTTAGAATGGTCTCCAATCTCATCCAGGTTGCTGTGAATGCCATTAATTTCTTTTATGGCTGAGTAGTATTCCATTGTGTGTGCATGTGTGTGTATGTGTGTGTGTGTGTGTGTGTGTGTGTGTGTGTGTGTATACACACCAGTTTCCCTCTCCACTCATTGATGGGCTTTTGGGTGGGTTCCATGTTTTGCAATTGTAAATTGTGCTGCTATAAACATGCAAGTGCAAGTATCTTTTTCAATATAATGACTTCTTTTCTTCTAGGTAAATACCTAGTGGTGGGATTGCTGGATCAAATGGTAGTTCTACTTTTAGTTCTTTAAGGAACACTGTTTTCCACAGTGGTTGTACTAGTTTACATTCCCGCCAGCAGTGTAGAAGTGTTCCCCTTTCACTGCATCCAGGCCAACATCTATTATTTTTGATTATGGCCATTCTTGCAAGAGTAAGGTGATATCACATTCTGGTTTTGATTTGCATCTCCCTGATTATTAGTGATGCTGAGCATTTTTTCATGTTTGTTAGCCATCTGTATGTCTTCTTTTTAGAACTGTCTATTCACGTCCTTAGCCTACTTTTTGATGGGGTTGTTTTTTTCTTGCTAATTAGTTTGAGTTCGTTGTAGATTCTGCATATTACTGCTTTGTCAGATGTATAGATTGTGAAGATTTCCTCCACTTCATGGTTTATCTGTTTACTCTGCTGACTGTTCCTTTTGCCATGCAAAAGCTCTTTAGTTTAATTAAGTCCCAGCTACTTATCTTCATTTTTATTGCATTTGCTTTTTGGTTCTTGGTTATAAAATCATCACATAAGCCAATGTCTAGAAGGGTTTGTTGTCTGCTAGAATTTTTACAGTTTCAGGTCTTAGATTTAAGTCCTTGATCCATCTTGAGTTGATTTTTGTATCAGATGAGAGATGAGGATCCAGTTTCCTTCTCCTAAATGTGGCTTGCCAATTATCCCAGAACTATTTGTTGTTGAATAGGGTGTCCTTTCTCCACTTTATGTTTTTGTTTGCTTTGTCAAAGTTCAGTTGGCAGTTTAAGTATTAGGATTTATTTCTGAGTTCTCTATTCTGTTCCATTGGTATATATGCCTATTTTTATGCCAGTACCATTCTGTTTTGGTGAGTATGGCCTTAGAGTATAGTTTGAAATCAGGTAGTGTGATGCTTCCAGATTTGACCTTTTTCCTTAGTTTTGCTTTGGGTATGTGGGCTCTTTCTTGGTTCCATATGAATTTTAGGATTTTTTTTTCTAATTCTGTGAAGAATGATGGTGGTATTTTGATGGGAATTGCACTAAATTTGTAGATTGCTTTTGGCAGTATGGTTATTTTCACAACATTGATTCTACCCACCCATAAGCATGGGATGTGTTTCCATTTGTTTGTGTCATTCTATGATTTCTTTCAGCAGTGTTTTGTAGTTTTCCTTGCAGAAGTCTTTCACCTCCTTTGTTAGGTATATTCCTAAGTATTTTATTTTTTTGCAGCTATTGTAAAGGGGGTTGAGTTCTTGATCTGATCCTCCACTTGGTGGTTATTGGTGTATAGATGAGCTACTCATTTGTATACATTAATTTGGTATCTGGAAACATTGCTAAATTCTTTTATCAGTTCTAGGAGCTTTCTGGAGGAGTCTTTAGGGTTTTCTAGGTAAACAACCATATCATCAGCAAACAGCAACAGTTTGACTTCCTCTTTACCCATTTGGATACCCTGTATTTACTTATCTTGTCTGATTGCTCTGGCTAGGACTTCCAGTGCTATGCTGAAGAGGAATGGTGAGAGTGGGCATCCTTGTCTTGGTCCTGTTCTCAGAGGGGATGCTTTAAACTTTTCTCTATTCTGTATTATGTTGGCTATGGGTTTGTCATAGATTGCTTTTTATTACATTGAGGTAGGTCCTTGTATGCCAATTTTGCTGAGTTTTAATCAAAAAGGGATACTGGATTTTGTTGAATGCTTTTTTGACCTCTGTTCAGATAATCATGTGATATTTGTTTTTGATTCTGTTTATGTGGTGCATCACATTTGTTGACTTGTGCATGTTAAACCATCCCTGCATCCCTGGTATAAAACTCACTTGATTGTGGTGGATTATCTTTTTGATATGCTGTTGGATTCAGTTAGCTAGTTTTTTGTTAAGGATTTTAGCATCCGTGTTCATCAGGGATATTGATTTGTAGTTTTCTTTTTTTTTTTGTATGTCCTTTCTTGGTTTTGGTATTAGGGTGATACTGGCTTCATACAATGATTTAGGGAGGGTTCCCTCTTTATCTTGAGGAATAGTGTCAGTAGAATTGCTACCAATTCTTCTTTGAATGTCAGGTAGAATTCTGCTTTGAATCTGTCTTGTCCTGGACTTTTTTTGGTTGGTAATTCTTTTGTTACCATTTCAAACTCGCTGCTTGTTATTGGTCCGTTCAGAGTATCTAATTCTTCCTGATTTAAGTTAGGAAGGTTGTGTCTTCCCAGGAATTTATCCATCTCTTCTAGATGTTCTAGTTTATGTGCGTAAAGGTATTCATAATAGCCTTGAAGAATCTTTTGTATTTCCATGATGTCAGTTGTAATAGCTACCATTTCATTTCAAATTAAGCTTATCTGGATGTTCTCTCTCCTTTTCTTGGTTAATCTTGCTAATGGTCTATCAATTTTATTTATCTTTTCAAAGAACCAGCTTTTTGTTTTATTTGTCTTTTTTATTATTTTGTTTCAATTTTATTTAGTTCTGCTCTGATCATGGTTATTTCCTGTCTTCTGCTGGGTTTGGGTTTGGTTTGTTCTTGTTTCTCTAGTTCCTTGAGGTGTGACCTTAGATTGTCTGTTTGTGCTCTTTCAGACTTTTTGATGTAGGTGTTTAGGGCTATGAACTATCCTCTTAGTACTGCCTTTGCCGTATGTCAGAGGTTTTGATAGGTTGCATCACTATTGTCACGTACTTTGAAGAATTCTAAAATTTCCATCTTGATTTCATTTTTGACCCAATGATCATTCAAAAGCAGGTTGTTTAATTTCCATGTATTTGCATAGTTTTGAAGATTCCTTTTGCAGTTGATTTCCAATTTAGTTCCACTGTGGTCTGAAAGAGAGCTTCATATAATTTCAATTTCATTGAATTTATTAAGGCTCATTTTGTGGCCTATCATAAGGTCTATCCTGGAGAAAGTTCCATGTGCTGTTGAATAGAATGTATATTCTGTGGTTGTTGGGTGAAATGTCATGTAAATATCTGTTAAGTCTATTTGTTCCAGTATATAGTTTAAATCCATTTTTTCTTTGTTGAATTTCTGTCTTGACGATCTGTGTACTGCTGCCGGTAGAATAACAAAGACCTCCCACTATTATTATGTTGCTGTCTATCTTTTCTTAGATCTAGCAATAATTGTTTTATAAGTTTGGGAGCTCCAGTGTTAGGTGCATATATATTTAGGACTGTGATATTTTCCTGTTGGACAAGGCCTTTTATTATTATATAATGACCCTCTCTGTCTTTATTAACTGCTGTTGCTTTAAAGATTGTTTTGTCTGATGTAAGAATAGCTACTGCTACTTGCATTTGGTGTCCATTTGCATGGTATGTCTTTTGCCATCCCTTTACCTTAAGTTTATGGAGTCCTTATGTGTTAGGTTTGTCTCTTGAAGGCAGCACATATTTGGTTGGTGAATTATTATCCATTTTACAATTCTGAATCTTTTAAGTGGAGCATTTAGACCATTTGTGTTTAATGTTAGCATTGAGATGTGAGGTACTAGTCCATTAATCTTGCTATTAGTCCATTAATCATACCTTGTTTTTTTGTTTTAAATTGTATTTTTGTTTTATAGGTCCTGTGTGATTTACGCTTTAAAGGGGTTCTGTTTTGATGTGTTTCCAGGATTTGTTTTAAGATTTAGAGCTCCTTTTAGCAGTTCTTTTATTGCTGGCTTCATAGTGGCGAATTCTCTCAGCATTTGTTTGTCTGGAAAAGACTGTATCTTTTCTTCATTTATGAAGCTTAGTTTTGCTGGGTACAAAACTCTTGGCTGATAATTGTTTTGTTTGAAGAGGCTGAAGATAGGGCCCCAATCCTTCCTAGCTTGTAGGGTTTCTGCTGAGAAATATGCTGTTAATCTGATGGGTTTTCCTTTGTAGGTGACCTGGTGATTTTGTCTCACAGCTCTTAAGATTCTTTCCTTTGTCATAACTTTAGATAACCTGATGACAACGTGCCTGGGTGATGATCTTTTTGTGATGAATTTCCCAGATGTTCTTTGAGCTTCTTGTATTTGAATGTCTAGTTCTCTAGCAAGGCTAGGGAAGTTTTCTTCAATTATTCCCCCAAATATATTCTCCAAACTTTTAGATTTCTCTTCTTTTTTCACTGATTATTCTTAGGTTTGGTCATTTACCATAATCCAAGACTTCTTGATATCTTTGTTCATATTTTCTTATTCTTTTTCTTTGTCTTTGCTGGATTGGGTTAACTTGAAAACCTTATCTTTGAGCTCTGAAGTTCTTTCTTCTGCTTGTTCAATTCTATTGCTGATACTTCCCAGAGGATTTTGCATTTCTATAAGTGCATCCATTGTTTCCTGAAGTTTTGATTGTTTTTCATTTATGCTACCTATTTCACCGAATATTTCTCCCCTCATTTCTTGTATCATCTTTTTGATTTCCTTACATTGAGCTTCACCTTTCTCTGTTGCCTCCCTGATTATCTTAATAACTAACCTTCTGAATTATTTTTCAGGTAAATCAGGGATTTCATCTTGTTTTGGATCCATTGCTGGTGAGCCACGGTGATTTTTGGGGGGTGTTAACAAACCTTGTTTTGTCATATTACCAGAGTTGGTTTCCTGGTTCCTTTTCATTTGGTTAAGCTCTGTTGAAGGGAAAGTCTGAAACTCAAGCTGTTGTTCAGTTCCTTTTGATCTACAGGGTGTTTCATAGATGTAATACTCTCCCCCTTTTCCTAGGGATATGGCTTCCTGAGAGCTGCGCTGTAGTGATTATTATCTCTCTTCTGGATCTAGTCACCTAGCAAGGTTACCAGGCTCTGGGCTGGGACTGGCACTTATCTGTACAGAGTCCTGTAATATGAACATCTGTGGGTCTCTCAGCTGTGGATACTGGCACCTGCTCTGGTGGAGGTGGCAGGATGGTAAAATGGATTCTGTGAGGGTCCTTAGCTTTGGTTATTTATAATCAACCAACAATCAATATAATAAACAGTACTATTTTTTTGCAGTTTGGTGTCCTGCTAGGGGATGGCACTTTCAAAAGAGTATCAGCTGTGGTAGTATGAGGAGAAACAGGTGTTGGGTAGGGCCCTAGAACTCCCAAGAGTATATGCCCTTTGTCTTTAGTTACCATGGTGTGTAGAGAAGGACCATTAGGTGGGAGCAAGGCTAGGCATGTCTGAGCTCAGACTTTATTTTGGCAGGTCTTGCTGTGTCTGCTATGAAGGATGAGGGTGAGGGCCCCAGGTCAATGGAGTTATGTTCCCAGGAGGATTATGGCTGCTTCTGCTGTGTCATGTAGGTTGTCAGGGATGTGGGGGAAAACAACAGTCACAGGCCTACCCCAGCTCCCATGCAATTCAAAGGGCTGGTCTCACTCTTACCGTGCCCCTTCCAACAGCACAGAGTCTGTTTCCAGGCAGTGGGCTAGCAGAGCTGAGAACTTGCCTCAGGCTACCTGCCTCCCAGATGCAAAAGTAAGCAGGGTTTTTTCCTTCTTCTCCAACTTGTGGAGTCTGCACACTGATTCACACCCTCCCCTGAGTTCTGGCCAGGAGACTTCTAAATCAGTTCAAATTGTTATAAAGTTCAATTAGAGGTTTCCTTCTCCCTGTGACCTTTACTCAGTGCCTCTGGCAGCCCTGCTTAAGGATCCCTGTGAGGTCATGCAGAAATTGCTTGCTATGGGATCCAGTGAGCTTACAGAGATTTTCCCACTGTTTCCTCTAACCCTGTATTTTGCTTGGCTCTCTAAATGGACTCAGCTGCGTGTAAGGTCAGAATCTTCCTCCGTAATCTAGAACTTTAAGCTCCCTGGTGTGTGTGTGTGTGTGTGTGTGTGTGTGTGTGTGTGTGTGTGTGTGTGTTCAGGGGTGGAGGAACTCCCTATCCCATTTCCACAGGTTGGGCACTCACAGTATTTGGGGTGTCTCCCAGGTCCTGCAGGAGCAATCTGCTCCTTTCAGAGGGTCTGGGGATTCTCCTGGCTTTCCTAATTTATTTCTGCCCGTTTATTTGACTACATGAATTACTATTATTCTTCCAATTTGGATGATAGAGTTTGATTGTATTTATTTTTATACCTATGAGGTTAAGAGAAATGTTACTTATGAAAAACATAATCTGCCATTTATCTAATTTTGTCAAAGTAAAACTAGTAAACTATAAGAGAACTTTATTTATTTGTTTGTTTGTTTGAGATGGAGTCTCACTCTGTCACCAGGCTGGAGTGCAGTGGCATGATCTCAGCTCACTGCAACGTCTGCCTCCTCCTGTCTTAGCCTCCTGAGTATCTGGGATTACAGGCACGTAACACCACGCCCAGCTAATTTTTATGTTTTTAGTAGAGACGGAGTTTCACCATGTGGCCGAGATGGTCTCAATCTCTTGACCTCGTGATCTGCCCGCCTCGGCCTCCCAAAGTGCTGGGATTACAGGCGTGAGCCACTGTGCCCAGCCAAGAGACCTTTAAATTTTAAACTTGTATGAGATTACATGGTAGATACTGTAATTAAAAAAAATTTGTTATTCCCAGAAGCAATATACAACTGGAAGGCAACAGAATGAAACCTGTTTTAAAATTAAAATTCTAATCTGAATTAACAAAGGTGAAAGTTTTCTCAAATTAATAAATGCAAATTAGCTAATAAAAATTTTAAAGCTATATTCTCTAACCAAAGTGACATAATTATGATATTTTATTGAGATATTCCAGTTATTACATTTTTTTCTAAATTTTGAGATTGTCAATATTTCAGGGTATAACTTTTAATTTCTTTTTAACTTTTCTCTTTGTTTAATAACATTTAGAGTTTGCAGTCCACCAAAGAAGCATGACTTCATTTTAAGAAACTTTCTTCCATTTGTATTTACATCTTTTATTTAACAATACACTTGGTTTATTACTAGCCCTTTAGTTCTCTTTCTTCCATTTGTATTTACATCTTTTATTTAACAATACACTTGGTTTATTACTAGCTCTTTAGTTGTCACAAGTGGGAAATCTTTTATTCATGAATTTCAGAGAAACTGGTTGAAATTGTTTCTGATACACGAAATTAAATGACTAAAATTGTTCACCTCTTGATGACAAGCCTACTTGTTCATTCTCTCAATAGTAATGTACTACATGTCTTGAGACTGTTTGGCTTCTTCAGTTAATTTCTTTGGTGATGAAAAGGTTAGCACCATGGGGTCTGAGCCTATTTTCAGTTTACTTTAATTTTAAGTTTTTCAAATTTATTTCAGAAGCCTATCCCACCAAAATGTTCATAAATTTTTACAACTTAAAAATTTGGGTGATATTTTAGAAAAAAATTTTTATATTTTAATAATTATTGAATGAAAAAGCAGATATTCTTATTGACAATTCATAAAATGCACTGCTAAAAAGATGTGATTGATTATTAATTAAAACATTTTAAGCAATAAGCCCTTCTGAATATTTTAATAGAATATGAGCATAATATATTCCATTTAAATACTCAGAAGATTGTATTAATGGCCCAGAGGAGAAATCTACAGATGACACAATGTTTGGAGAGAATGACAGTATACGAAATGACAAAATTAGTATCCAAAATGATCTGAAATGTTGGAAGACTGGATAACTCAAACAAAATGAAGTTTAATAGGGACTAATATAATGTCCTGCCATATGTTTCCTAAACCAATCTCAGAAGTATAGCAGCAGAAGCAAAAGTACATGTGAACAAGATTGGGGATTTAAGTCAAGAGTAAGCTAAGGATTCATTAACACATTTGTTCATAAGTGAAGTCATTCAGTCAAGAATTACTACCTACTCCGTGAAAGGAAGGCACCATAACTGTGTCTGAGAATATAATTCAGACTGACAGGACTATCTTCAAATCTTTTCTCTCAATGTCTTGTTCTATATGCAGCTATTATTCCACATATGAGTTATAATATTTTGTTCTCATCTAGATGCCCATGTATAAGGGTGTCTGCATCAAATTAGAGTATCTGGAAACCATGCCATAAGAGAAACAGCAACGGATTCAACTGCTAAGACTGAAGAATGGACTATGTAAGTGTCAAAAACACTCTTCTTTGAGTGTCTGAGGGTTGTGGTAAGAAAGTGGAGCTAGGCTTGCCTCTCTTTATCCCCAGTTCAGAACTAAAAACAATGAGGAAAGTTGCAGGAAGTTAAGTGAAAGTGAGCATCAAACAAACAATGACTTTTTCCTAATTAGATTGGTCTAAAATGAAATAATCTAATTTCCTTTGAAAAATAGTGACTCATCTATCAATGAACATATAAGACTCTAAAAGCTATAAATAGAGTAAAACAATAACAACAACAAAATCCAACTTCTATTGGGTACTTAATATAGTAAGGCACTTTTCTAAGTGTTTTTTTGTAGATTATTCTCATTTAATCTTCACAACTGTCCAATGAGGGTGGTAGTATCACTGGACAGGAAGTATGCATAATGATTAAGAGCATGGTCTCAGGAGCTGGACTGAGTTCAGATCCAGACTTTGTCACTTACTTGCTTTGTGACTTATCTTGGCTCAGGTTCCTCATCTGTAATAGGTGAATGACAGTAGCATAGCCCACGTAGGAGGATACTCAGTATTAACTGTGTTAAGGCATTTAAAGTTCTAGAACAGTGACTGGTTCTAAGTGTCAGTGCTCAATGCTCAATGGGCATTAGCTACTATCTCCATTTTACAGAGATTTAGGCATAAAAAAACAAATGAATGTGTCCAAAGTCACAGAGCTAACATATGGGGAGGGCGAGAGCCTGATCTTTGTTTTGTAAAATATGAAAAGTTTCAAAAGTAAAGGAGTATTTGGGGGAAAATTATAAGTGGTTCACACCTAGCATGATGTTACTTAGGCAAGAAGCCTTAAAATGAAGGTAGCGTAGAAGGAGATCAGATGCTAAAGATAGACTTTAATTCCTTCAGTGATTTTATTCAGTTAATGTTTATTAAGGGCCTATCATGTACTGGGTAGTGGAGAAACAGCGAACAAAATAGACAAACCCTCATGGATGTTACATTCTGGTATTTTACGTTTCCTGGACTGGGTTCTACAAAATGCTAACAACTGGACAAAGGAAGCAATTCAGGTTTCATGATCTGCACTTTAATTCATTATCCTCCACCTATACTGCAAACTTTGATGACTTTGTCTGAATCTAAATGTAGGAGTAAAGACCTTGTAACACATGCACTCTCATCTTATAATTTAAACTGGTCTTATTTTCTTTCTCCAAAAAACTGTGGCTACTACCTTCCTCCATCTTCTATCTACACTGCAGCCTGTGGGCCATTTCAGTAAAATTACTCCTGCTTGAAACAGTCTTTGCATTCTTTGTTTTCCAAAGTATACAAAGCCCCCGCTAGGCCTTTGCCATATCTTACAAAACTTCCCTTATTTGACCCTTGCTTCCTTCTTAGACTCTTCTTTCACTATACCCTCTAGCCTTGAGGAAAACCCAACTGTCCGCAGTTCATAAAGGCATCACGCTTGGTCTTGCAATATGGTCTTTGCACATGTTTTCTTTTTTTTTTTTTAAACTTTTGAGTTCAGGGTTACGTGTGCAGGATGTGCAAGGACTGTTATATAGGTAAATATGTGTCATGGGTATTTATTGTACAGATTATTTCATCACCTGGTATTAAGCCTAGTATCCATTGGTTATTTTTCCTGATCCTCTCCCTCCTCCCATCCTCCATCCTCCAGTAGGCCCCACTGTGTGTTGTTTTCCTCTATGTGTCCATGTGTTCTCATTATTTAGTTCCCACTTAAAAGTGAGAATATGTGGTACTTGGTTTTCTGTTTCTGTGTTAGTTTGCTAAAGATAACGGCATTCAGCTCCATCCATATTCCTGCAAAGACATGATCTCATTCTTTTTTATGGCTGCATAGTATTCCTTGATGTATATGCACTACATTTTCTTTATCCAATCTGTCATTGATGGGCAAATAGGTTGATAATATGTCTTTGCCATTGTGAACAGTGCTGCAATGAACATACATGTGTATATATCTTTATAATAGAACAATTTATATTCCTTTGGGTATATACCTAGTAATGGGATTGCTGGTTCGAATAGTAGTTCTGTCTTTAGGTCTTTGAGGAAATGCCACACTATCTTCCACAATGGTTGAACTAATTTACACTTCCACCAACAGTGTATAAGTGACCCTTTTTCTCCACAACCTCACCAGGACCTGTTGTTTTTTGACCTTTAAATAAGAGCCATTCTGACTGGTGGGGTGATGTGGTATCTCATGGTGGTATTGATTTGCATTTCTTTAATGATCAGTGATGTTAAGCTTTTTTTTCATATAATTATTGGGTGCATCTATGTCTTCTTTTGAGATGTGTCTTTTCATGTCCTTTGCCCACTTTTTAATGGGTTTTTTTTTCTTGTAAATTTTAGTTCCTTATAGATGCTGGATATTAAGACTTTTGTCAGATGCATAGTTTGCAAAATTTTTCTCCCATTCTGTAGGTTGTCTTTGTACTTTGTTGATAGTTTCTTTTGCTGTGCAGAAGCTCTTTAGTTTAGTTAGATCCTATTTGCTAATTTTTGCTTTTGTTGCAATTGCTTTTGGCATCTTTATCATGAAATCTTTGCCCATGCCTATGTCTTGAATGGTACTACCTAGGTTTTGTTCTAGGGTTTTTTTATGGTTTTAGGTTTTACATTTACGTCTTTAATTGATTTTAAGTTAATTTCTGTATATTGTATAAAGAAGGGTTCCAGTTTCAACTTCCTGCATGTGGCTAGCCGGTTATCCCAGCACCACTGATTCAACATGGAATTCTTTTCCCATTGCTTGTTTTTGTCAGGTTTGTCGAAGATCGGATGATTGCAGGTGTGCGGTCTTATTTCTGGGTTTTCTATTCTGTTCCATTGGTCTATGTGTCTGTTCTTGTATCAGTACCATGCTGTTTTGGTTACTGTAGCAGCCCTGTAGTATAGTTTAAAGTCAGGTAGCATGATGCCTCCAGCTTTTTTTTTTTTTTTTTTTTGCCTAGGGTTGCCTTGGCTATTTGGGCTCTTTTTTGGTTCCACATGAATTTAAAATAGTTTTTTTCTAGTTCTGCAAAGAATGTCAATGATAATTTAATGGAAAGAGTACTGATTCTATAAGTTGCTTTGGGCAGTATGGCTATTTTAGTGATATTGATTCTTCCTATCCATGAGCATGGAATGTTTTTCATTTGTTTGTGTCATGTCTGATTTCTTTGAGCAGTGGTTTGTAGTTCAACTTGTAAAGATCATTCACTTCCCTTGTTAGCTGAATTCCTAGGTCTTTTATTCTTTTTATGTCAATTGTGAATGGGAACTCATTTGTAATTTGATTCTCAGCTTGACTACTGCTGGTATATAGAAAAGCTAGTGATTTTTGCACATTGATTTTATATCCTGAGACTTTGCTGAAGTTGCTTATCAGCTTAAGAAGTTTTGGGGCTGAGACGATGGAGTTTTCTAGATATAGGATCATGTCATCTGCAAACAGGGCTAGTTTGACTTCCTCCCTTCCTATTTGAATGCCCTTTATTTCTTTCTCTTGCCTGACTGCCCTGGCCAGAACTTTTAACACTATGTTGAATACGAATGGTGAGAGAAGGTATTCTTGTCTTGTGCCAGTTTTCAAGGGGACTGCTTCCAGCTGTTGCCCATTCACTATGATAGTGGCTGTGGTTTTGTCATATATGGCTCTTATTATTTTGAGATATTTTCCTTGAATACCTAGTTTATTGAGAGTATTTTTTTTAACATAAAGAGATGTTGAATTTTACTGAAGGCCTTTTCTGCATTAAGATAATCATATGGGTTTTGTCTTTAGTTCTGTTTATGTGATGAATCACATTTATTGATTTGCATACCAGAAACTCTGGGACACAGCTAAAGCAGGTTAAAAGGGTAATTTATAGCACTGAATACTCTTTTCAAAAAGCTAGAAAGATCTCAAGTTAACAACCCAACATCAGAACTAAAAGAACTAGATAACTAAGAGCAAACAAGCCCCAAAACTAGCAGAAGACAAGAAATAACAAAAATCAGAGTCAAACTGAAGGAGATAGACAAAGAAAAAAACCATTCAAAGATTGACGAAAACAGGAGCTGTTTTTTTGAAAAACTTAATAAAACAGATAGAGCTCTAGCTAAACTAATAAAGAAGAAAAGAGAGAAGAATCAAATAGACATAATAAAAAATGATAAGAGGAGTATTACCACTGGCCCCATAGAAATACAAACAACCATCAGAAATTATAAACACTTCTGTGCACATAAACTAGAAAATCTAGAGGAAATAGATAAATTCCTGGACTCATACACCCCATCTACCCCCTACAAGACTGAACCAGGAAGAAATTGAATTCCTGAACAGACCAATAATGAATTCTGTAATTGAGGCAGTAATAAATAGCCTCCAACCCCTAAAACCCAGGACCAGATGGATTCACAGCTGAATTCTACCAGATATACAAAGAAGAGCTGACATCATTTCTACTAAAACTATTCCAAAAAATCTGAAAAAGAGGGACTCCTTCCTACCTCATTCTATGAGGCTAGCATCATCCTGATACCAAAACCGGGCAGAGAATAACAACAACAAAAACTTCAGGCCAATATCCTTCATGAACACTGATGCAAAAATCCTCAACAAAATACTGACAAACTGAATCCAGCAGTGCATCAAAAAGCTTGTCCAGCACAATCAAGTAGCTTTCATCCCCAGGATGCAAGGTTGGTTCAACATACACAAATGTTGTTTTCTAAGCCTGTTCACCTGATCCCTGCTTGGGTTAGGTATCCTTCCTTCTGTGTTAGTATCCCTACTGTTGCACTTTGCATATTTATACTGAGCTCCTTGAAGCAGGGGACTGAATCTTGTTCATTTCTGTGTCTCCAACTCCTTCCAAGGTAACTTATGCATGCTACAGCTCCAAGAATTCCACTAAATCGAACAAAATAAACAATCTATTTTCATAACCAATCTGTTCTTCTCCACCTCAGTAATCTGTTCCAAAGATAACACTTAAACTTTGTCATCACAATGATCTATATTACCTTTGAAATCGCAATTGCAAATATATCACTGGCTGATTGTCACCTCTTACACTTTCAGTTAACTTCTTACAGTATCCTAGAATTCCTGTGCAACAGTTATTGATATATCACTGATATGCTAAATTTACCTTGTCTCTATTTACCTATCTTTTCTTCTTTCCTAAGCTGAGATTCATTAACAGTCCATTGTTATAAACTGTAATTAACAGTCCATTGTTATAAATTTCCTGCAAACATCACTTAGCAAACTGTTCTTTTGTTGTTGTTGTTACATTTACCTACTTGAACTTTCAACATTGGTTGAATCCAACATTCTGCCTTTTCTGCAAATGCACGAAGATGTTGGAGAAAATCACAATTTGGCTGACTGCTTTAACTTTAAATTCAAGACAAATACCTGAAATGAGGATTGAATAATGCTTGCAACTTTACTACTTTTCCCCAAGTTGCTTTCCAACTCTTTGAGACTGTTTCATAATTCTTCAATCTTGTCAAAAGTATCCTCTTTTTACCACAGCTCATCACTTACCTTATTATTTACTGAAACAAACACAAACAACCATAGGTAGATTTACTCTAAAGGTAACAAAGCTTGATCTTCAGCCTCCTCACATGCATAGTTAGAAAATTTGCAAAGGAATATATTTTAAAGACAATTGGTTAAGACTGCTGTATTTTGCTGCATACACTCTCCCTTCATCATACTTCCTCTGGCATACTGTGGCATATTTAGGATCTGGCTTGTTTGAAGTTGAACTGGGGATACAATTAGTTTGAATTTAGAGCAATACATTTGTGCGTTTTGCGGTCACTTCAGTTTTCTTTCACTAATTACTTCTGGCTCTCCCAAATTTGTGTTTCCTTCCTGTCCATTTGAGCTCTAGATCTCTTCTTGTCTTTACAGGAACTCTAGGACTGGAGTTACTTCCTACACACTTTCAACCTTTGTCTCTACCAGGTCACCTTCAGCAGCACACACACATACTTTAGTTTCTTCCATGATTAAAAAAATCCTATTTTTTATAGATGCTATAGCTCCTTCCAACTACTTCCCTATTTGTTTACTCTTTTTCCTCACAGGATCACCATACAAATAATGTTCCCACTCTTTGCCTTTGCTTCCTTATCTCCCATTCACACTTCAATCCACTCTGATATGGCACTGAAAACTGCTCTTGTGGAAGTCTTTATGACCTCCATTTTGGAGCTAGGATCTGTGCAATACAGCTATATAAGTCAAACTTAGTATTTAGCTAGTAAAGTCAGTCAATAAAGGATATATGGCACATTAGAGAAGAAAAACCAATTTTAAATGTCTAATTGCAAAGCTTACATTTAAGTCCAATTGATTAAAGGAAATTTTATAGTTGTAAATATTTTTAAGATATAGAGAAAATTTGGAGTTGCCAATGTAATTTTTTTTTTTTAGAATCATTAGATGATATATAGGTGTTCATTAAATTTTAATTATAGTAAATTATATAGTTTCTACAGTATATATATTTTCTTTATGTCTTATTAATGTTTGAAATGTTGGAAATACATATATGTATTTTTTTACATGTACCACATTCTATTATTACACATTCCTATGAGCTAACCTTTGAAAATATCCAAAAATGTTTTATTTCTTCTGGAGTAGATAAATATTTTTTCCAATTTAGATAGTTCATTGAATGGAAGACAAATAAGGTCATTATTTTTTGTTGGCAAACCAATAACCTGAAATTTCTTTTTACTGATAATTCTATAACTATTGCGAGATTTTAAAGTGGAACTTGCATCTCTGAATCTCCGGTACTTAGCTGTGTGCCTGTTGCAAAAAATGTTGGCAATAACCTTTGAGGGTCATAAAGATGTACTGCAAAACTGAAATATCTTCTGAATTGGAAAAGACTACATCTGTTCAGTGTGATTTCCATGTAATTCAAACTTTGAATTCTTTGAAAGTTGGTAATCAATATCTAGTATGGAATCATTCATTCTCTACTAAACTACAGAATGCCCAATTACCTGAACAAAAAAAAAATATATCACAAATCTGCTAAACAGTGACCATTTCATGAAATGAGAGATTAAGCTGTCAAGTGTGCATGCATTATCTTTCCTGCCTGAAAGTCAATAAATGATAAGGTAGATAGTCTGCTTTTTATGTCAGTACCTGATATTTGTTCAATGAAAGTTAGAATCTGTATTAAAAAAATCCTAAGTCTTTCCAGGTAAAGACCATTTAGTTGTGTGTTTGGTAGAAAAATAGCTAATTAGAGGCAGGCAATGAGTTTTTTTGTCATGACTCATGCATTGGTTCCAAAGTTATCCTGTCTTCAATTTGTAGTAGATATAACATGCTAAACTGAGTCATCACCTAGCCTCTACCTAGTGGATACCCAGTGAATGCTTAATAAATATATGTCAAATGGAAAAAGAGAAAGATTAGTGTCATCAGTAGAAACCTTTAATTTTGCTGTGCTTTAATTTATCCATTACAGAAGTAGGAATGCTTATACTTTTCCTACTTGACTTCACTGCACAGTAATGTTATGTAGATCAATAAAATCTCATGTGTTACACATCATGGGCTTTTAAACTGCATTTTGAAAAAATGCAAAATTTTAAAACACTATTAGAGTTCAATGGATTATTTTAAGAGAAAATTGAGTTATTCATTTTTCATTTGTTTTGTTTTATTATTCTTAAATATATTACAGTTAGTTTTATTACTCCTAAATATATCCTATTTTTTCAATACACTCTAATTTTTATTCTTCAGTTTTATACTTATTTTTCAATTAGATATCAGGGTAGAATAGAAATGGTGTTAACTACTGCTGGATATTTATTTTTCATATCCTACATAATATAAACTTGTAAGAGACAATTTACAACATTCTATAACATCTATCCCTAAACCTAACTACTCAAATAATAACATTAATAAACCTAAGTTTCATTATTACGGTTAAAACTTGTAATATTTATTCATAAGTATTCTAATTGTTCATTTCTGAAAATTTAACAAGTTCTTACCAAGGACCAACCCCATATCCACCTCTGTGTTATGGGATATAGGAATATGGGTGTGGGGAATAGTGAAACTCAATATTATTATAATATTATCTCAGATAAAACTTAGATATAGGTTAATGGACAGAGATATGTAATCCAGAGTTAAATACTGTGGTCAAAATTATACTAGGATACAGGCAAAAAAAAAAAAAAAAACCAAACTAAATAAATTGAGTAAAATAATATTAAGTCTACCTGACCAAATACTTTATAATAACTAGTGAGAGAGTAAAGTCAGCTATTTCTTCAGTCATATTTTAATGTCATTGTTTCCACATTCCACGACTACTCTTTAAGAGTCTCAGTTTTACATATCTCTGCCTGAATTCTATCATGTGAACTACAATAAATTATGTATTTTTTATTAGTCTTACACAAAAGTGAATGAACTGTTTGTCAGGGTATATTAATTTGTCAATATAGTTCTACATCAGTACACCCAAATTATTTTTATGATACTGTGTTGATTTTGTTATTAACCCTCATTTGAGGGCTAATTGCTGCTGTGTAATTTAGTAAAATTATAATATTTATTGGCTCAATGTACAAGGGCCAAGCTTTTGTAATTTGGAATTACATGCTCAGTTGTTTTGCTTGCCACTGAAAAAAAAAGGCTTAGTTTCATCAGATACATTTTTTGTTTATATTACAACTGAGCAACGAGTTTCAAGGTTTTAATTTTAACCAAATGTCTATTGCAAACATTAATTTCCTCAAAATGATTTAGTTTTTACCAACTTTAAACAATATATTTTCTTATCTATATAATCTAGCCTATTATATATAAACTTGAAACTCCCAAAAAGTTGTATTTACTCATTTTCACCCTAGCCACCTGCCTTTCCATTCCCATTTTTGTGACTCCCTCTCAATCTGCATGGCAGCCACCATGAACTCATCATGCTCTTTCCTGCTCCCTCTTCTGCCTGAATCACTCCTCCTCCTTCTCTTAGTCTGGTTAATTTCCACCTGTTCTTTAGATTTCATTGCAAGATCACTTCTTCAGGAAAGTCTTTGTATGTTAGGCCAAATCTGACAGAGGCTCCTCAACACTTGGCATAGTGCACATGATTAATATTTGTCTTCCTCACTAGACTATGAACTCACTGAGGGCAGGGACATCTCTGTTTTACCTTATTTTTGTAGATTGAGAAACTGAAAAAGTGATCAATACAAGTATTCATCCAACAAATACTGAACACTTATTATATATCGAGTGCTATGCTCAGTGTGTGGCATATAACAGAGGACAAAGCAAAGTCATGGGCTGTATTCATTCATCTAAGAGTGGCTGAATGAATGAAGAAATGAATTATAACTTGATCCTAATTATTCTAATCGATCTTTCTTCTCTCTTCCATGTAAGAATGAATCTTCAATTTGTATCATGCACATAGTGCTTTGCCATTAACATTTTGCGTACAGTGCTTTGCAAGTAGTAGATTGCTAATAACGATTTATCAGATCAGTGAGTGAGTAAATATGCAAGTGAATTAATTATAAATGCATAGGTTAGTGCTGGCAATGTCATAAGACAGAAGGAATATATTTTAACTACAAATTTGTCTTTTTGGTAACAAGTTAATATTTTCTTCATGTGTAAACAGAATTTTTTTTTTAAAAAAACAGTTTTTCTTTATAATTATTGTGGTTATCTAATATTTGAATTCACATTACCAAGTCAGTAAGAGATTTTGCTTAAAATGTGAATTCCTATCAACATGATATGAAAAAGAAATTGTTGAGACTTTAGCTTGTAACATATGCTTTGGTCTATTTTTTCTTTTTCATATGGAGTTGTGAGCAGATGCTTGAGCAAGTTAATTCTGTACTAAATCTTGCATTTCTACATGTGCCATGAAGGTGGATGCTCGCCAAGTCAGCACTGTGGACCCCTTGTTGGTCACTAATCACATCAAAACCACTTATTTTTGCTTTTATTAAATTAAAATGAAATGAGAGCTCTGCTAACAAATGTTTATTTTATACAGTAGGGAGGCAGCTTCATCTCTCATTCCTCTGCCACAAGAACCTTTTGCTCTTGTTAAACTAATTTAATCATCAACCCTCAGCATGCTTCTGTTTCTTCAACTCCTTTCCTTTGATTATGTCAATCTCCTGGCCAGGATGCTCCCTCCCCTCCCTACCTATTCAAATCCAACTCATTTTTCAAGGCTCAGAAAATTCTGTGCCTTAGGGAAAGCTTTTTCCTAATTACCCCAGTCATAAGTCACCCCATTAACAAAGACTGATTCCACAGTGTTTGAGAATCTACTATGTTCAAATGGCTGGGCCAGATACTTAGTGGAAACACATTTTCCTTTAAGATGCTTATAGCTTAAGAGAGAGAGAAAAAAGTAAGCATTTATTTAACAAAGTCTATACTTACTAACTGGTGACCATTTTCAAATTTATCAAATAAGAATCATCTAGAGAATTTGACAAAATGCAGGTTCCTGAGCTCCGCATATAACTCACTGAAACAAAATTTCTACAAGTGTGGCCTAGAAATAAAAATTTGTAACAAGTGTTGATAGTAATCTGCAGATACTTCTTTAACATATACTGCTTGGACACAGGGATCATTAAGATGAGTGTGCTTCAAGAACTCCCATCATAGTTAGTGCAATTGGTTAATCCCAATACAGATCAAATATTTTGTAATTATTACATGTAAAAATATGAAAAGGCTTGTGAGATGATTTCAGGGACCACAGGAAATGGAAAGAGTCAATGGTACTTGATGCACTGAAACCACAGTGAGTTCCCAAAGTTTAGAACCCTGTTATGGACACTATTCGCCAAACAGTAGAGGAAAGAAACGGGAAAGATGTGTGCCATAATTATGCATCTACATAAATAGGGACATCTAAGACATAAGGCAAAAATAATGGGTGCAGTACAGTTCTCTTTGTAGAGAAGTTTAAAGGAGGGAAAGATTATTTATAGTTAGTAAAGTCACGGAATTTTGGAGAAGGTGCTGTATTTGAGCTGTTCCTTGAGGAAAGGATAAGATTTGTGAACTATAATATAGAGTTGCTGATGAGAAAAGCAAGAGTATTCCAGAAGGAAGAATTAGTAAAAGTAAGAACATAGAGGTAGGAAGCACGCTGCACATATGAAGGACAGCAAGCAGTTCAATTTATGTTAGTAAAGACTATGAGAAGAACAATTTTCCTTGTTGTGGTGGATTCAGGAAACACTCCCGAAGGGTAAACTGGGCCAGATCTTAGGAGACCTTGAATACTAGATAACCAAATAGCATTTATTCCTTGGACAATTCATTTCACAATATGTACTTTTTTTTTTCTTTCTTTTTTTTTGTCTTGTGTCTCCTGCAAACATACTTTTCCTGAAGGCACAGGCAGGCTTTACACTTCTTTATGAGCCCTTCGGAATGTAGTACAATGCCTGGCAAACAGTAGGAGTTCAAAAAATTTCTGTTGACTGATTAATGGAGGCTGTTTTGTTCTCAAAAGGAGGGCTCCCACAGCATGTAGAAGGACCATGCTCCACTGGGGGTTTTCTCTACTCTATTGGCACTAGACTAGAAGATTGTAACTGTTAACAATCATGGAGGTCATGCTGTGAAGATGCCGGAGGTGTCTGAACATGAAGAATGCAAATCTAGTTCATTGGGAACTTTAGTATAGATGTATTCTTCTTTTTCATTTTCTTCACAGTAATTGTAAATATTTTCTTAAATTTGTATTTCTGTCTTATTAACATAAGACAAAAATGTGTACTTGGAATGGAAAAAATAATAACTACCCTGCAAAGCCAACTGTTTGAACATTTAAGAAGTAATGAGTGATTTCTGTAGTATTATTTGGGCTATAAATTTAAGGAAGACTATTTTTTTTTTCAGAGTTAATGATCTGGCTTTACAAATTCAACAGTGTGGCTGTGGAAAAGAATTGTTAGAGCTCTCATGGGGAAATGTCATGACTCCTAATCCACCCACATAATAAATACATATGTCTAAGGCATTTAATAAATACATTTGGACACAGAATAAATATTTACTAAAAACCCAACACATGTTTGACAATATTCTATAGGTTCTGGAATACCCCGGTGAACCAGGGGGACAAATTCCTCAATTTTGTGGAAGTTAAATTAGATCTAGTAGTTTGGTTCAATTGTTCAGAAATAGCAATAATATTTATAGTATATAATATCTTAAAATTTGTAAAACTTTTATGTATTTGTTACATTATTTTCCACAACTCCTTTTCTTTTTGATTCCGTACATTTTATTTTCTTTTTTTATCCATTTCATAAGGTCAATTTCATCAGTGATTCTCAAATATTTATCTAGCTCAGACACATTTGCTAAGTTTCAAGTCTATATTTCTATCTTTTATTTATTATTATTAATTTATGTTTTAAACTTCTATTTTAGCTTAGGGGGTATACTTGAAGGTAAATTCATACCATGGAGGTTTATTGTACAGATTATTTCATCACCAGGTATTAAGCCTAGTACCCAACAGTTATCTTTTCTGTTCTTCTCCCTTCTCTCAACCTTCATCTGCAAGTAGACCCCAGTGTTTGTTGTTTCCTCCTTTGCATTCATAAGTTCTCATCATTTAGCTCCCACTTATAAGTAAGAACATGTGGTATTTGGTTTTCTGTTCCTGCATTAGTTTGCTACGGATAATGGCCTCCAGCTCCATCTATATTCCTGCAAAACACATGATCTTGTTCTTTCTTATGAATGCATAGTTTTCCATGGTCTGTATGTACTACATTGTATTTATCCAGTCTGTCATGGATGGGCATTTAGGTTGATTCCATGCCTTTGCTATTGTGAATGGTGCTGCAACGAACATATGCATGCATGTGTCTTCATAGTAGAATGATTTCTATTCCTCTGGGTATATATCCAGTAGCGGGATTGCTGGGTTGAATGGTAATTTTAGCTCTTTGAGGACTTGTGATACTGCTCTTCATAATGGTTGAATTAATTTACACTTTCACTAACAGTAGGTAAGTGTTCTCTTTTTTCTGTAACCTTGTGCAGTATCTTGTTATTTTTTAATAATAGGCATTCTGACTGGTATGATATGGCATCTCATTGTGGTTTTGATTAGCCTATCTCTAGTTATCAGTGATACTGCAGTTTTTTTTCATATGTTTGCTGGCCACATATATGTCTTCTTTTGAAAAGTATCTGTTCATGTCCTTTGCCTTCTTTTTAATGGGGTTATTTGTTTTTTTCTTATAAAGTTGTTTAAGTTCCTTATAGATGCTGGATATTAGACCTCAGTCAGATGCATAGTTTGAAAATATTTTCTCCCATTCTGTATGTTGTCTGTTTACTCTCTATCGTTTAGACATTTCCACCTGTGTGTTTCAAAGGCAATTCAAACTCAATATGTTTAGAACAGTTTCATCTTTTCCTACTCAATTTCTTTTTCCTCTTATATTCTTATTTCAATTCTAACATTATGCCCAAAGCATCCAGATTACAACTAAAAGCAACATGACTGATTATTTCTCTCTTTTATCCATCTCACCTGTGTACTTTTAGTTCTTTATTTTTGAATCTATTCTTTTTTCTTTTCTTCATCTGTTTCCACCTTAGTTCTGGTTGTGTCATATTTCCAAAATGGTTATAATAATTTTCAATTGTCATTGGTTTCAGTCTATTAAAATTTTAGCACTTACTACAATTTTTGACACTTAGTTTACAGTAAAAATGTTGATTAACCTATCTTTCATGTCAGAGCAAATTTTAAAATGTAGGCCTTAATATATTATTCACCTGCTTATAATTTTTGAGACTATTTGTCATTCATAGGATAAATACCAAATTCTTAGCATGGCACTCAAAAACTCTGGTAGTCTTACTTCAGTTTAATTTTCTAATCTTGCCTCCCTTTATTCCACAAAAAGATCTATAACTCCAGCTATCTAATTTCTTTAAGCTTTTCAAGCCTGGTCTTCTGTTATCACCCCTAATGTCGATGAGTTGTTCTCTCTCCCCTATTTATCTTTAAATTATTTCTTTACCTGGACCTCTCTTTCCCCCAAAAAGTCATTCTTCAGTTCTCCTATTTTATTACCCTAACCCACCCACGCATCCATCCATCCATCCATCCATCCATCTATCTGTCCATTAATTGTGGTACTTTCATTTTCGTTACTATTATTAGGTTTGAATTTCTGAATGGCAAAGTTTGTGCTTTATTAAGTTTTGTATTCTCAATTCTTGGGAATAGCTGCATAAACATGGAGTAAACATGTAGTGAATGAAGAAACAGCAAGTTGACTCAGATTTTCTTTCACTGAAAACAAATGAAAGAAAAAAATGCTTCTGCTAGTGGACAGAAAAGGGAAAAAAATAAAGAGGGCATAAACACTTAAAATTTTGTAGAAGAAACTAAGTAGATTCAATTAGATTTTTAAAAAAGCATCAGTGTCAATCACTTGCGATAACACAAACCAAAATGAGTCCCTCTGGACGTCAGAATTGCTTGGCCTTTCTAATGAGTTCCAAAAGTTTATATAAATTAGTAATGCTTTTGGAAGGAAAATTTTTCAGTATCTATTAAAGTAAAATATGCACACCCAATGATCCATTATTTCTACCTGTAAGAATCTATTCTTTGCAAGTATTTGCATGTATATGTAAAAAGTTGTTTATGGCATTGTTAAAATCCCAAAATGTTGGAAACAACAAAGATGCCCATCAATAGGTTATAGATTAAATAAATAATGAGATACTCACAGTAGAAGATCATATATAAATCTTAAAAAAGAATAAAAATAATAAAAGATGTACAATATTTATATTCTATCTATTTTTTCTTTGGGAACGAGTCTTGCTCTATAACCCAGACTGGAGTGCAGCCGTGCAGTCTCATTCACTGAAACATCCACCTCCCAGGGCCAGGTGATCCTACCACCTCAGCCCCTGGAGTAGCTGGGACCATAGCTGGCTAATTTTTTGTATTTTTAGTCGAGATGGGATTTCGCCATATTGGCCAGGCTGGTCTTGAACTCCTGGGCTCAAGTGATCTGCCCGTCTAAGCCTCCCAAAGTGTTGGGATTACCCGTGTGAGCCACTGAGCCTAGCCTATATATATTTGTAAGTGAAAAAGATGCATATACATGTAACTGTAAATGCATAGAGAAAGAAGTTGTATGGTAGACATTAAACTGTCGCTACCTCTGGGGAGTGGGACTGGGAGATTGGTGAGGGGATCATTCTTTTTTCTTTTTCTTTTTCTGTATTACAACTACTTTTGTAACTAAAGAGCAATATAATCAGCTTAACAATTTAAACGAAGTCTCCAGACTTGAAACAGCAGGGGCTGAGAGCAAAACAGGCCATAGTCCATAAGGAGAGATTGAAAGATTTCCAGGCAGTTACGGCTTAGTACTTAAGAGTTATCTCACTAGCTGAGAATTCTCATTAAAGGTCCGCCCCTACTGACTTCAGGTGGGCACAATCAAAACAACACTGAAAGTGTATAATGTGCTTGTCCTCATCAGTAATTCCTCATCCATGTCTTGCTGTCAAGTAAAGCTTTAGGCCTTAAGAATCCGATATCAATGGCTACAGGAAATGGTGGGTTGGGGAGCTCTCTTCATTCGGAACTCAGCTAGAGTACCTCATAAAAGTAGCTGGCACATCAATCACAGCATTGATTATTCAGTCATGGAGAGAAGGTAATGATTCAGGAATTGGTCATATAAAGAAGGGCCCTCTACTACCATCCACGTTTGTTGAAGGACCCAAATGATATGTGCTTGTTTGTAAATCTGCTTGCTCACTCACCATAGACAATATGCTGCACTCTGCTTGAGAACCCAGGAAGAGTGGGGTAGGGGAAAATCCACTGGAGGAAATAGAACTGTGTAAAATATAATTACTTTACAGTTGGAGTGGTTTAGCTGAGGGAGTTTACCAATAGACTTGCCTTACAAGAAATGCTATAGAGAGTTCTTCAAGTTGAAACAAAAGAACACTAAACAGTGACACAAAGCATATGAAAGTATAAAGCTTACTGTTAAAGGGAAATATATCAACAAATACATAGTTCTGCAATAATCTCCTGCTTATCCACAGCTTCACTTTTGATAGTTTTAGTTACCAGTGTTCAACCATGATCTGAAAACATTAAAAGGAAAATTCCAGAAACAAACTATTCATAAGTTTTAAATTGTCCACTGTTCTGAGTAGCATGATGAAATCTCACACTGTCCTGCTCTGTCTCTCCTGGGAGGTGAGTCATCCCTTCATCCAATGTATTTATGCTGTATACATTACCTAAAATGATTAGTTACCTAGTAACCTTCTTGGTTATCAGGTTGAGAGATCACAGGAAGGGTTAATATACCACCATAATTTTGAGAGAGAGAAAGAGGAAGGGAGAAAGAGAGAGAACGAGACCACATTCACATAACTTTTTTTTATAGTATATTGTTAAAATTGTTCTATTTTCTTATTAGTTATTGCTGTTAGTCTTTTACTGTGCCTAATTTGTAAATTAAACTTTATCATAAGTATGTATATGTAAAAAATAGTATATATAGGGTTTGGTACTATCCACATTTTCAGGCATTTGCTGTAGGTTTTGAAGCATATCCTCTGCAGATAAAGGGGGAATATTGTAGTAGTACATAAACCAGTATTAAATCTAGTACAGAAATTAAAAGACAATGATATATAAATATAACTATAAAAATAAGCTGATGGATACACAATATAAAAATATATAAGCTGTGATATCAAAAGCATGAAGTAGACTTGGGGAAATGTAAAAGTATAGAGTTTTTATACATGATTGAAGTTGTTATCAACCTAAAATAAATTGTTATAACTAAAATATATTTTATGTGTGCCTTATGGTAAGCCCAAAATATACCTATTGATAATACACAAAAGAAAATAAAATAGGAGTCAAAACAAGTAACTATAGAGAATAAATGAAACACAAAGGAAAACAGAGAAGAAAAATAAGACAAAAAAGTTATAAGACAGAGATAAAATAATTAACAAAATGGCACTACTAAGTCCTTCTCCATCAATAATTACTCTAAATGTAAATGAATTGCACTCTCCAATGAGAAAACACAGTTACTGAATACATAAGTAACAAGACCCAACTATAAGCTGTCTACAGGAGATTCACTTTAGATTTATTCATTGTTATTTTTATTTTATTTTCTTGAGACACAGTCTCACTCTGTTGCCCAGGGTGGAGTGCAGTGGCATGATGTCAGCTCACTGCAACCTCTGCCTCCCTGGTTCAAGTGATTCTTAAGCCTCAGCCTCCAGAGTAGCTGGGATTACAAGTATGCAACGCCATGTCCAGGTAATTTTTGTAGTTTTAGTAGAGATGGGATTTCACGACATTGGCTAGGCTGGTCTCAAACTCCCCATCTCAGGTGATCTACCAGTCTTGGCCTCCCAAAGTGCTGGGATTACAGGAGAAAGCCACTGTGCCGGGCTGATTCACTTAATATTTAAAGACACACATACGATGAAAGCTAATGGATGAAAAAAGATATTCCATACAAATGGTAATGAGAAGACAGCAAGACTGTTAATATTTATATCAGATAAATTAGACTTTAAAAACTGTCAAAATAGATAAAGAATATTATATAATGATAAAGGGGTCAATTCACCAAGAAGCTATGACAGTTATAAATATATGCAAACCCAATATCAAAACTTCTAAATATATGATGCAAATGTTGACAGAACTGACAGAGGAAACAGGAAGCAACACAATATGAGTAAGGAACTTCAATATTCTACTTTCAACAATGGCTAGAACACTCCAGATCAATTAAAAAAAAAAAAGATGACTTAAAAGCCCTATATACCAATGAACCTAACAAACGTACAGAATATTCCACCCAACAACAGCTTAATAAACATTTTTTTCAAGTGCATACAGAACATTTGCAAGTGGGATTTATCTCGGGAATAAAGGGATGGTTCAACATCAATATTTGAAATGCACCACATTAACAGAATGAAGGATAAAAATAATATGATTATCTTATTAGATGCAGAAAAAGTATTTGACAAAATTTAACATCTTTTCATGGTAAAAACTCTTAACAAATTAAGTACAGAAAAAATGTACCTCAACACGCTAAAGGTCATATATGACAAGTCCACAGCTAACATCATACTCAGTGTTAAAAACTGTAACTTTTTCTTCTAACATCAGGAACAAGACAAGAATGCACACTATTACCACTTCTCTTCAACAGAGTACTGGAAATCGTAGCCAGAGAAATTAGGCAAGAAAAAGAAATAGAAAGGCATGCAAATAGAAAAGAGATGTAAAATGTCTCTGCTTACAAATGACATGCTCTTACACATGGAAAGCCCCAAAGGTTCCACCAAAATTAGAACTAATAAACAAATTCAGTAAAGTTGCAGAACACAAAACCAACATAAAATTAAAAGAGTTTTTATACAGAAAAATGAACTGTCCAAAAATAAATCAGAAAAATCCCATTTATGAAAATATAAAAAATACTCAGAAATAAGTTTAACAAGAGGTGAAAGATGTACCATGAGAACTATAAAATGTTGATGAAATAAATTGAAGAAGATAGAAATAAGTGGAAAGATAGCTTATGTTCATGGATTGGAAGAATTAATATTGTTACAATGCCCATACTACCCAAAGTGATTTATAGATTTAATGCAATCTCCACACAAATTCTGACATTTCCTACACAATTAGAAAAAACAATTCTAAAACATGTATGAAATCATAAAAGTTCAAAAATAGCCAAAGCAATCTCAAGCAAAAAGAACAAAGCTAGAGGCATCACACTATCTGATCTCAAATTCAACTAAAAAGTTATAGTAATTAAAATAGCATGGTACAGGCACAGAGAACAGACATATAGACCAATGAAATAAAACAGAGAGTGCAGAAATAAAACCCATTTATACTAATGAACTGATCTTCAATAAAGGTGTCAACAACTCCACAATGTTGGGAAAGTTGGATATGACAAAGTATGAAATTGGACTCTTATTCTACCCCATATGCAAAAATCAACTCAAAATGGGTTGGAGTAATGTATGTCCTGAAACTGTAAAACTTCTAGAAGAAAATATAGAAAAAAGCTTCCTGGGCTCGGTCTTGACAAAGACTCTTTAGATATAACCCAAAAGAACCAACAAAAGAAGTAAAAATAGACAAGTAGGATTACAGCAAACTAAAAAGCTTCTGCAAGTCAAAGGAAACAATCAACAAAGTGAAGAGACAACGTATAGAATAGGAGAAAATATTTGCAAACTACATATATGATAAAGGATCAATATCTAAAATATATGAGAAATTTAAAAGGCTCAATAATAATAAAACAACCTTGTTAAAAAACAGGAAAGAACCTAAAGAGACATTTCTTAAAAGAAGACATACAAATAACCAACAGGTATATGAAAAAATGCTCAACATCAGTAATATTAAGGAAAATGCAAATTAAAACCAAAATGAAAATATCACCTCACACCTGTTAGAATGAAGATTATTTTAAAAACCCAAAATAATAAGTGTTGGCAAGGATGTGGGGAAACTGGAACTCTTATGTACTGTTGGTGGGAATGTAAATGATGTTGTCATTATAAAAAACAATATGAAGTTTCTTCAAGAAATTAAAAACAAAACTACTGTATGATCTAGCAATCATGATTTTGGATACTTATCCAAAAGAATTGAAATAGGAACTTCACAAAAGTTTGTCCTTATATACTCATTGCAGCATTATTGACAATAGCTGGGATGTGTAAGTGACCCAAATGCCCACGGATGGATGAATAAATAAATGTCCTACAGGTCCACTTATGGATGAGTGGATCAACTGATGAGTAGTATATATATATATATAATGAAATATGATTTGGCCTCAAGAAAGAAGAAATTCCTATCATGTGGAAACATAGATGAACCTTGGAGATATTTTGGTTAAGTGAAATAAGCCAGTACACAGAAAGGTAAATATTGTATGACCCTGCTGAAATGACGTATAAGTCAAACTCATAGGAGCAGAAAGCAGAATGGTGGTTCCAGGGGCTGGAGGAGAGGAAAATGGGGAGTTGCAGTTCAATGGGCAAAAGTTTCAGTTATGCAAGATAGAAAAGTTCTAGAGATCTGCTGCACAACATTGCGCTTATTAGTTAACAATAATGTAATGTCTATTAAAAATTTTGAGAAGAGGATAAATCTCATGTTATGTGTGTTTACCAAGATTAAAAAAAATAAGAATTGAAAAAAACCCTTCATTTTTTATTGTCTTCTACTTGGAATTAGAAATTTCATTTTTTTAGCTGCTTAGGTCTCAAATCTTGAAGTTATCCTTAACTACTCTCCCTCTTATTACTGATATCTGATCTGTCAACAGATCCTGTTGCTTCTACCTAGAGGCAGGTTTACCATGAAGTTAATGAGGCTTAAGCTTTAAAGCCCTTATTTGCATGAATTCTTTTCTAGATCCTGGGAAGCAGTCTGGAAAAGTGTTCACTTGGTCACATGTTTTTGGAATATTTGCAAAAGTAAGACTTTTTTTTAAGATTTAAAACATTGAAATATAACTCATATATCATAAAATTCATCCTGTTAAGAGTATAAAATTAAGTGGTTTTTAGTATATTCACAAAGTTGTCAACTATCACCACTATCTAATTCCAGTATATTTTCATCATTTGCCAAAAAATCCATAACTCATTCTCCCCATTCTCCTCTCCCTCTGGACCTGGAAAGCAGTTATTTGCTGTCTGTCATTGTGCATTTGTCTATTTTGGAGATTTCATATAAGAAAAATCATATAATACACAGCCTTTTGTTTCTGGCTTCTTTTAGCTGGCATAATGTTTTCAAGGTTTAACCATGTTGTAGCACATAATAGCCATTTTAGCATTTTTTTGTTGCTGCATAATATTCCATTGTATGGATACACCGCACTATGCTCATCCATTCAACAGGCAATGGATATTTGTATTGTTTGCACTTCTTGCCTATTATCAATAATGTTTGTTGGTATGTATATTCATGTATGAGTTTCTGTGTGAACATTGCATTTTCAATATCTTGGGTATTGTAGTAGACTACGCTGTCCAATCTTCCGGTTTTTCTGGGCCACACTGGAAGAAACATAATTGTATTGGGCCACACATAAAATATACTAACACTAAGGATAGCTGATAAAAAAAGTCACACACACAAAAATCTCATAATGCTTTAAGATAGTTTATAAATTTGTGTTGATCTTCATTCAAAGCTGTCCTGGGCCACATGTGGCTCACGGGCCGAGGGTTGGACAAGCTTGTAGTAGACTGAATAATGACACCCCCAAGATGTTCACATCCTAATTCCAAGAACCTATAAAAATGTTATCTTACATAGTAAAAGAAATTACAGATATGATTAATTTAAGAATCTTGAGATGGAGAAATTATCCTGGATTATCTGAGGGGGCCCAGTGTAATTACAAAGGTCCTTATAAGAGAGAGGCAAGGGAGTAAGAGAGGGTAGAGAAAATGTGATGATAGAGGCAGAGATTAAAGCGATGTGAGGAAGGGGCCAGGTAAGAAATACAAGTGGCCTCTAGGAGCTGGGAAGAGAGAGAAAATGGATTCTCCTCTAGCGCCTTTAGAAGGAGTGCAGCTTTGAAGAGATCTGGATTTTAGGACTTCTGACCTCCAGAACTGTAAGATAATAATTTTGTATTGCCTTTATCTACCGAATTTGTGGTAATTTGCAACCATTCAGCAATAGAAAAGTAACACAGGTATATACCTAGGCCTGGAATTCTGGATAAAAGTAAGATATTTTAACTAGAATTTCTATCTTGCTTCCTTTCTGTTGCAATTTCTCTAATGTCTTACGGTGATTGAATGGCCCCAGGCATTTTGCAAAGCTTGCTAAAAGGAAGTTGTATGGGGATAGCCTTAATACAGGTTTTGTGGACTATATTTATACGATTTGCAATAATTTCTGTATGTGCTTGTGCTAGCTAGACAATTTATGTAGAAATGGCTTCTGGAAATCCTGCTATTGCCCACTGTGCCCAATTGCCTGACCAGCAGGACATGAAGGTGCAGGGCCAGAGGATGTATTGAGACATAAACCTGTCTTTTGGTTCCTGGCACCATAAGTACATAGGTGGTAGAGGAAAAAGAAGGCTTGAAATATATGGAGGGAAATGTTTTACCAAATTTGGCAACAATTCTAAAACATTGCAAGGTATATCAATGAAATTGTAAGCATTTCCAAACTATCAATATTAAAAATCATACTAGAGGAAAGACTGGATTGTTTTTCTGTGATCTCCAAAGAAAATACTAAACAATATTTGTCACATGAAAAGGTTGTCAGAGAGCTTGAAACCAAAATGTAAGGATGAAGGAAACATTATAGATGTGTGCTATTATGTTATTTTCCTGGATTTTATGATGTTTGTGGCATTTTGTCAGCTTTCAAAATTATATTTTATGATTTTTATTTGTAATTAAAAATTCAGGTTTTTTTATTTTGAATAACATTGCCTTTTGTATCTAATTACATATTTCTAATTTTGTATTTTTTTTGATAGAAGGTGTTCCTAATTTACAAAATTCATATCCTACCATATCTTCTTCTAGTTATACTTTAAACATTTACCCAGAAATTGGTTTCTTACCACCTCCACTGCTACTACCCTAACCCAGCATGCTACTATTTCCTGCCTAGATTATTGCAATACCTTCTTAACTGATTTTCCTGACTCTACCTTGACACCACCTGCCCCATCTATACTCAACATAGTAAAGTGGTCCTGATAATGTAATTAATTCATATGACCTAATATAATATAAAGTAACATAAGTTGATGTGAGTCAGATCGAGGTTCTACTTGCTCAAACCCTTCCAAAGAGCTTCCCATTTTACTCAGAATAAAATCCTAAATCCTTAAAACGTCTTACAGGGTTCTCTCCCACTCCACAAATTAACTTATCTCCCAGTATTTTTCTCACTTGGTCTACCGCATCTTTCTGGGCTTCCTGCTGTCCACATGTCAGGCTCGGTCTCATCTCAAGTGTTGGTACTTGCTGTTCCCTCTGCATAGAACAATATTCCACCCATATATTTGTATGGATCACTCCCTGACCTCCTTCCAGTTTTTACAAAAATGTACCTTCTGAGACTGAAGCTTACCCAGCCAGCCTAACCAGTGGCATTGCTCCACCCCATGTCGCCTTTCCCTTTCTTTATATTTCTCTTCAGAGTTTTTACTTTTAGTTTTGGTTTGTTGTGAAAACTGAAGTCTAATAATGTTTTTTTTTTAATTAATTTAATTGTTGACAATACATCCAGATATTTCCATTTCGGCATATAAATGAAGGTTTTAGTTTGAATTACTTTAAATATAATTTTTCTTAGTTTTTTTGGGGTGATTTACAACTCTTATTCACAACTCAAGAATATTTTTGACTTGTGAATAGGAGTCGTAGATAGGGTTTACTCTTTAGTTGCAGAATACTCTTATTTTCTTTGTAAAGTCTGATTTTTTTTTTTTTTGGCAGGGGAAAAATTCTTTAATGTAAAGTCTTGATTATAGATTTGAACTCTTATTTAATATGCTTTACTCTGGTTCCATCAGGAAGCTTTTAATTAATTTACATATTATTCCCCCCTTCAATTTCTCTGGTAGAAACCACTGACAGAATCACCAGGGTATTTGACTACATGGAGATACATGCCGTTCTCAGAAAAATCCATTTATGGAAATGCAAACTGAACTAATTAATTTCATTCATAGTGCCCAGTCATGCTATTTTGGTAATGAGAAATGGCAATGAGGGAAAAACTGCTTCCTTGGAAAACAGAAGCAAAGATAATTTCTTTTACTGCTTGCAAAGAAAAAATTCAAAAGCAAGAAAAGGAATTTCTTTACTTCTATGTGCGACGGTGAAGTCTGTTTATTAAAGTCATAGGTCAACAGATGTTGCATTGAAAAAAGTAGAGACCCCAATTTGATCCTCCTCTGAAAGAAATATCTCTGGATTAGTTTCAGCCATAATGTTCACTTTAATTGAATGATTCTTCAAGGATTCCTTTCAAATTTCATAGTTAGTGGGACTGAAGATTTATTAATTTATGTACACATGTACATTTGCATGTGTGTGTGTATTTATTGGTCATGATTTCAAATTTTGTAAAGTTTCATCAAGAAACTCATTTGGAAGTATGTCTCAAAGTAAACTGGGATTGATACTTCAAAAGACAGCTAATTATGAAATGATTTGATTTTTAGATAAATGAAAACATTTTCTTTATCTCTACTATTGTTAAGAGTTAAGGGGTGCGATTCAAGATGGCCGATTAGGAACAGCTCAGGATTGCAGCTCCCAGTGAAAGCGCAGAGGGTGAGTGGACACAGCATTTCCAGACGGATTTTTATTGCCCACAGACTAGGAGATTCCCAGGCGGAGAAGCCCTACAGGTTGCCAGCGCGGCTCTTTTGGCTGGCACGGCGGTTTTGCCAGCGCCCCGGCGTGGCAGTTCTCCATACAAAATACACTAGTCTGGGTCTCCCTTCTAGCTGGCAAGTGGAGCTTCGGGAAGGCAGAATCGCCCATTCATCCTATTAAAAAGGGGTCTGAAACAGGGAGCCAGGCCAGGAGATTCTCAGGCAAAAAAGCGCCACAAATATCAGCGCTGCTGTTTCAGCCGGCGCAGTGGGTCGCCGCAGGGGAAATCACACAGATCCCAGCGCCCTTTCATCAGGCGACTGGAACACCTGGGAGAGAGTCGATAGTTCAACTAAACAAAAAGGGCTCTGAGGTCGGGAGCCAGGTGATCAGGCTCAGCTGGTCCCACCCCCACAAAAAGAAAAACAGCAATTGGAAACGCTCAGGACTGAGGGTTTCACAGCAAGCACAGCTGAACCCGGGATGGTCCAGTTTTGTGGGGGAGGGGCGTCCGCCATTACTGAGGCACTCCACCATTGCTGAGGCAGCTTGCCGTTACCAAGGCAACTCGCCGTTGCCGAGGCAACCCGCCATTACAGAGAGTCCGCCATTACAGAGGTGAACCGCCACTGCCGAGGCAGTTCTAACTACACCCATATAAACAGGACTGCAAAGAAGTTCACACGGCAGCTGGGCGGAGCCCACAGCAGGCCAGCAAAGCCTAGGCAGGCAGACAGTGACTAGGCTGCCTCCTTGCTGGGCAGGGCAGCCCTGAAAAAAAAAGACAGCAGCACAATGGAAACTCATAAATAAAGTCCTAACTCCCTGGGACAGAACACCTGGGAAGTAAGAAGGGGTTTATGAGTCCTGCTGCAGCAGACTTAAACATACTTGCCCAGCAGCTCTGAATGAACAATGGAGCTCGCAGTTCAGCACTTGAGCTCCTATAAAGGACAGACTGTCTCCTCAAGCAGCTCTCTGACCCCCGTATATCCAAAGAGTCATCTCATAAAGGAGAGAGCAGACTGATATTTGGCAGGTATCCTTCTGGGACAAAGACAGCAGAAGAAGAAACTGGTAGCAACCCTTACTGTTCTGCAGCTGCTGCAGGTGATCCCCAGGCAAGCAGGGCCTGGAGTGGACCTCAGTGGTCCTACAGCAGAGGGGCCAGACTGTTAGAAGGAAAATTAAGAAACAGAAATAACTTCATCATCAACAAACCGGACGTTTACACAGAGGCCCAATCTGAAAGTCAGCAACTACAAAGACGACAGGTGGATAAATCCACAACTATGGGAAGAAACCAGCGCAAAAAGGATGAAAACACCCGAAACCAGAACA